>JAVSBU010086852.1:0-13499 GCA_033118015.1 Loricariichthys derbyi
GACATGTCCAGAGGAGGGACAGTGGGTATATTGGTAGAAGGATTTTAGAAATGCATTTGCCAGGAAAAAGATGAAGAGGAAGGCCAAACAAGTTTTTACGACATTTTTCTCGTCATATTGAGATGTTTTCTCATAATTATGGCATACTGTGTTGTTGTTACGACCCATTTCTCGTTATATCAAGATGTCTTCTCCTAATAACAACATGTGGAGAAGTTTATTTTTTATTCCATGTGGCAGCAATACGCCCCCGTACTAAAGCACATATAAAATGTTTATCCTCAGTAGCAACACCCACACGCTACCTTTGGAACATTAGAACAAGAACTATTTATCAGGAGTTTTATAGTTAGACCTGTTTGGCCATGCAGCTTTTGACATAAGCCCCACCAGACTTCATTTCAATCCACAGCTGAATTGGTGTAAAGCACACCAGATTGATGTGTGGAGCAATGGAAGCACTTTCTCTACAGTTTTGAGTCATCCTTTCATGATTTGGGGGTTAAAACAGCACAGGTAAATGTGGCTTTGGTGCATGTCAGAAGATTGCTAACTAACTGATGTTAATAATTTTTGAAGTAGTTTGGGATTTCCCCTTGAGTTTCAGTGAAGCAGCATTGAATTCTAGAAAATTCTTTACTTGAAGTTTTTAGGCAACACTTTGGAGAACACGATGATCCTTCGGCTGCTCCCATTAGGAGTCTTCGGGTTAGGTTGCATATTAGATTAGGAGCAGGTTTTACACCGGATGTCTTTCCTGATAATTTAGCTGGGCTTGGTTCCAGCACTAGAAATACAACTCGTGTTTGAATTTTTTCTAAACAATACATCCAAGCTGGAATTGAACCAAGGCCCTCATACGCTTCTATTTCCAATGAGCCATTTATGCTGCACTTTATGCACAAAGGCATGTGAATAAAGGGCTTGCTAAAAATGGCGTGGAATTGCTTTACTGGCCTGAACAGAATGGTGGCCTCAACTACATGCAACACATTTGGGGTGAAATAAAATGGTGACTGCAAGCCTGGCCTTTTCAGAGTGAATGGACTAGTAATCTTGTGCGGGATAGAAGTAAATCCCTGCAGTCATGTTCCAAAATCTGATGCAAGCCTCACTGTCTGAGTGACTTGTAGTACAACAACTCCATATTCTTGCTTCTGTGCTTATGGTTTTGCATTGATAATCAGTGTGGGTGGTGTTTGGGATTTGGCCATGCAGTGTACTGTAACTGTTTTTAAATTTGTAATTGATCTTTGTAATTGATTATGCAGGTCATCATGTGAACATTCTAACATTGTCTTATGTTTCTCAGAGCTTTATTTGAATGAATCAGTACCATACTTGGATGGAACCCCCTCTCCTCTGCAGTTCTATCGTGACTGGATTGGGCCCAATAAGCCCTGCATCATTCGCAATGCTTTTAATGAATGGCCAGCTTTGAGTAAATGGAACCCCACATACCTTAGGTGAAGCAATACTGCAGTGTTTTAACCTGTGTCCCTGATTGCCTGGAGCAGGTAAACTTTGTAAACTTAAACTGTGTATTCCTTAGAGAAGCAGTTGGCTCCAAGCTCATCAGTGTTGCTGTAACTCCAAATGGCTATGCAGATGCTGTAAATGGAGATCGTTTTATGATGCCTGAAGAGCGCCAGATGACATTTTCCTCACTTTTGGACATTATAGAGGGCCGGGTGAAGAGCAGTGGTGTATTCTATGTGCAGAAACAATGTTCAAATCTTACCCAGGAACTCCCTGAACTCACAGGAGATGTACAGGTTCACATACCCTGGATGAGCGAGGCATTGGGTATGTTATGTATGACACTATGGAAAATTAACTGCCAGAGTTGAGCACCCAGTACTTATATTTCTTTATATAACTTTCTGAGAGATGTTTTGACAGAAGTAACACATGAGTAAACAGTTGAAGTAGAGGTATTGAAGTATGAAATACTAGTTCTGTTTACAATAGAGAACCTATAGAAAATCATAGTAATTCCCTGTCAATACTTACCTTTTTGTTGCAAAACTATTTTTGCCCAATAATTGTACAGTTACAGTTGAGCATTACTGAGGGAGGGATCTCCCAGCTGCTGCAACAACAGCTTGGCTGTCTTAGGCACTATCTAAATATCAGGTGGTAGTAAAGGAAATGGCATATCTTCACTGAACTCTACTGTTTCAAGCGATCAGTGGATGCAAATTGTATGGTGGCACTCACATACTGTAACAGCCCTCTTTGCACATGGCAGGGAGCATTGACATGGAAATTGGGGAGCATTCTTTGTAATTTAGCACAGTGCGCTTTATAATTAAATGTACATGTTCTTTTTCAGGAAAATTACCTGATGCTGTTAATTTTTGGTTGGGAGAGGAAGGTGCAGTCACGTCAAGTAAGTTTTAATAAGTTTGAAGCTTATGTACATAAAGCTCAGATGTACAATTCATAGAGCCTGTGAATCATGTATTACTTATCTGAGGATTGAAACTTATCTTGCAGTGCATAAGGATCACTATGAGAATCTCTACTGTGTCATCTCTGGAGAGAAGATGTTTATTCTGATCCCACCCACTGACCGACCCTTCATACCTTATGGTAAGCAGACGTTCTTATTACCTTTGCTGTCTTTAAGATTTCTCCTGGGGCCTTTCATCTGTATCAATACCCAGGAGTTAATCATCAATGTCTAAAACTGTGCCTTATATTGGGATTCAGTATACAGTACTGTTACGGTGGCTCGGTCACCTCCCAGGGAGAAGGTCTTGGGTTCAATCTCAGGTAGATTGGATGGATTGACTCCCTGACTAGGGTTGTTCCTGCCTTGTACCTCATGCCAACAGCTAGAAACCAGCTCTCCTGCTACCCTGTCCAGGATTAAGTGGATAAGAAAATGAATGAATATACTGCTGATTGTTCTGTTGCTCATCCAGTGATCCAGGCCATTTCTCGTTTTATTCACGCAGTTTTATTTTTGAATTTGTGCAGAGCTGTACCAGCCAGCTACATACAAACAAAAACAAGATGGCAGCTTCGAAACCGTGGATAAAGAGGATTCAGAAAAAGTAAGTTCCCTTTAGATCATAAAGCAGTTTATGTAACAGTGAGTACAGGTGGCACATGTGGTTAGTCCACTCTCCTCACAACTCTGAAATCCCCAATTTGATTCCGGTTCCACTCACATAGAGTTTACTTCGGGACCTCCAGTTTCCTCCCACATTAGATGGATTGGTCACTATAAATTGGCCCATGAGTAGTGATTGATGTTACAGCCTTTGATGCTGATGTCTCTTATGCTATTAAACAAACTTAACATTGGGTAAATATATTTTACTGAGTTATGAAAAAATTAGTATAGCTATTTTTAAAAACTGAATGGCAAATTATAACAAAAATTAATAATAGCAAATTTATGGTGTTACCCATCATTAGCTTGTCGTTTCATATACACCATCTCAAAAGCAAAGTCAAAAATTATTTGTATAGCAGCCTTACAACTTGTGTAATTCCCAATTTGAGCAACAGTGGCAAGGAAAAACTCCCTAAACGTTAATAGGAAGAAACCTTGACCAAGACTTAAAAAGGGACCCATCCTCCTTGGGCTTAAATGTATAGGTAGAGTAGGTTTAGAAAAATACCTTAAACAAAAGCAAACGAGCAAAGTAATGCATTTTTTCTGTCCTCACTCATCCTGGTGTAGTGTTGTAATCAAGACTTATAGAGCCAGCTTTGACCCACGCATACAGTGTGGTAAAGAGCGCGAGAGAGAGCAGGAATTGGTGACACCCTGTGGTAAAATAGAGAATTGCAGCTAAATGTGCAAAGAAATTCAAATTCAATTCAAATTTTGTCACATGCATAGTAATACACAGTACAACTTGCAGTGAACTGCTTTGAACGACACACCGTTACTAAGATTTAAAAAAAAAACAAGTTTTCAAAGAAACTAAAGTTCAAAAATGCAGAAGGTGCAAAGATGCAAATATATCAAAAAATAAGTTATTCTAATAAGCGATGTACTATTTAACTAAACGAGATAAAAAATAATAGTGATGTAAAAGTCTAATCAAAGAAATAGAAATCTAGAGTTAAAAATATAAACTAAGCAGCAAATCCTTAAAGGAGAATAAATATTATATAATTTCTGAAAAAACCTGTCAATTTTCCTTGTATCAACTTTTAGGTCTGACAATTTTTTAAAATGTCTGGAACAGTGTTGCTTGTGAAATAAACATGAGTTTATTTACTAGCAAACGCAACAAAGTGCATTTATTGGTACTGCCACTCCCAAGGCCATCAAACCACATTTTTCCTTGCTTCAGTTTCCGAAACAAGAACTTCAGCCTTATATTCGACAGATTTTTGCTTCTTTCTAACCTGCTCAACAATGAATGGGACATCCCCTATTTAAAAATTTATGACCTAATTTGCAGTTATCATATTTGGATTATATGGGCAATAAGGAGGTGGAACACAAAGCTCATTCACCCGAAGAAGATTGTGAATTCTAAAACAGGACACTCAGTTCTGGTGTGCAGTTGCAAGGATTTATGAACGTGAATTTCTTTGGCCATCCGCCGTCTCCCGGTTTTTGTGTATGCACACTTTAACTTCAGAATCCACACAGAGTTTTATAAATCAGGCCCCAGGACACACAGTCTTAGACAAGACCAAGACTTTTAGGAGTTTTGGCTGAGACAAGACTGAGACCAGATTAAGGTTTTGTGTGTCAACAAAAATAAAAAGAATAAATTGGAAAAATGTAATTGGTTTTTAATTCATTAGTCATTGTCATTCATTATATTTGTGGTGATAATTCTGTTTCCCTTCTCTCAAGATTATTCAGAAGACACCATAAAGTCAGCTAAATATAGCCAACAGCATACTTTATTATTAAATGCGAAAACATAGCTTTTCAATCTGCCCTCAAACAAAACTACCGGTACCCTAAACTACATTATCTAAAGCATTTGCAATTTTAAAATCAGACTATTCAAAATTAAATGTTCATTGACTGGATAATGAGTGAAAACAGCAAGAACTTGTTTGTCCCTGATAAAGAATTCAGATTTTATCATGTAGAGAAAGGACTTATTTATTCTGTTTAAATTGATCGTTTATTTTCATTAACGACATAAAAGTTAATTTTATAAGTAACGTGACCTGAGATTGACAGATTGGACTCGGTAACAATTTGGGTCGAGACCAAGACTGGAGTGAAAACTACAGCACTAGTCTGAAGTTTGTTCATTGTAGAGTTCTATAAACACACCACCCAGTCTTCACATAAAAGTTCTCTCAAAATTTGAGTTTGAGAACTGCCTACATCATAAGTAAGCTTAATGTTCATTCACATCAAGTCTTCTCATCTGTTAACTGCTATTTATAAAAAAAAAAAAAAACATACACTGTTACTGGCCATTTCAAATCTAAAGACAAGTCCCTACAACATGTACATCGCTTCATTTTAGAAGCCGTTTCAATACTGTAACAGTATTGGCTGACAAAATCATGTTCTGTGGCAAAAAAGTTAACGTTATAAATGGCACTTGAGAGTTCAGTTAAAATCACTGCACCACTTTCAGTATGCAAATACAGTGGTGATTTTCCTATAGTGATTTTTTACTTAGAATACAATATACATTATACATCATACATTTGTTATTTCATATCTCAAGTAAATGTGAACTAAGCTGATGACTATAATATGGAAAACTTTAGCATACTCTGAAAATATTTAGCATGATTCATTTCAGAATGTCCTAGAGTGCACAATTCTGGTTTCTTCCTCAAATCTACCTGATTAAACTGTTAGTTCATGAACAGACGTGGCTGTGATTGGAGCAAAAGAATTACCAGAATGGTGCTGGAATGTCATCATTCAGAAGAATTTTGCCCTATTCAACACAAGTAGTCATATGTAGGTATAGAAAACATTACAGGTGTGCACTGTTTAACAGCCGTCTGATCAACGTCTACTCGCTTTAACAACCGAAATCTTCAATTCTAATAGGAAATAAAAATCGCTGCAGCTGTAAACATGTGGTCACCTTAAAAGCCAATCAGTGTTGCAGAGACACTACTTAGAATTTGGAAGTCCATCATTTGTGTGTGTGTGTGTGTGTGTGTGTGTGTGTGAGAGAGAGAGACTCTACATTACCAGTCATGTGCTCGGTTGATCATTAGATCACCTTTGGACTAGACTTTTCTCAGTTGATGTGTTTGGAGACTTTTGTACAAGTTAGTCCTGTATTATATTTTGTATAATTATGAATTTCAATAATGTTTTTTACATCTACATTATAGTAGCCTAAAAACTCTGATAATGTCCGGTCCACATCTACTCCGTCAGTATACAGTTTCACAAAATGCAATGCAGTCGGCATTAAACGGCATACATCTGTACTTTTTAAAAATACTTTTTCTTGTTTTAGGTGCCTTGGATCCCCTTGGATCCATTGAACCCAGACCTTGAGCGTTTTCCCTCTTACAGACTGGCTCGGCCACTGTACTGCATTGTGAAAGCAGGGGAGATGCTTTACCTCCCTTCTCTCTGGTTCCACCATGTCCGCCAATCTCATGGATGCATAGCAGGTACTTTCAAGATGAAATGAATCCTTAGTCAATTATCAGTCAGTAATAGCCGTTAGACAGTATATGGTGCAATTTTACATGTATGGTGTACATCTAACTGGTAACACTGGTCCTTACAGCTATACCAAGTAAGTTCTAATGATTTTATCTTTTTGCAGTGAATTTCTGGTATGATATGGATTATGATATCAAGTACAACTATTTTCAGCTGCTTGAATCTCTGAGTGGAGCTGTGGGTTCACTGTGATGCTTTCACTACTGTTTTCAAAGCTCAACAGTCAGTCATTTGCTCCTATTTGAGGTATCACCTCATACATGCAAATAAACTGATAGTGGAATAAAGCTGATGACAGTATATCATCTGTGTAATAAATACAATTTTATTCATTAACGATGACACTGAAGATAGACGAGTGAATTTAGAGTGGTGCAAAATAAACAAGGTAGACTTTCACATAGTAAACAGTCATAAAACCCTAGAGTTCACATTAATGCTATTGCATGAGTATATTATGCAACCTGTTGCTACAAACGAAAACGTATAGATGTAGTATTTAACAATAAAGTATTTAAACTGATTTATCATGAAACAAGTGTAATTTATAAGCATGCATTCAAGTTCAGGGAGTGAGCCACCTCAAACATCTCTTCATGCAAACTCTGGAGTCATGCTTAGCAGTAAAGTGACTCTTATATCATTACCTTCAAATACAGTACTACACTTTCAGTGCATGCTCCGCTCACATACATGATTCATGTACATTTCTATGCATAACACAGCCACGTCATTGGTCTCATGCAGAAATGATCATGGTGACGTTAGCACCTGTAGTAGGAATTTACAATATCTCTCTAACAGTATTGCTGTGATTGTTGTTGGGTTAAGATTAAGGTCACATAATGCTTCAGGTTTGAGGATACAGTAAGCTGTTAATGTACTAACGCTACAAGCACAAATCACCACATTATAGAAACTGTATGAAAAGTTCTGAACAGTACACAGATCCTGTAGAAATACATATTGTACCTAGAACAACATTATCGTGCTTAGGAAAAGGAGGATTTTTTTAATATAAAATGAATATAAAATGAAGTAACCCTATATAAATAGTATAATACAGTCAAGCATTAATCCAAACCTATAAAACCGCTCAGGATAAAATCTAAAATCCCCAGTGTTTGTTTGCTATACTGATTATTTTATAGGAGCTCTTCTAGTGGGAAGATGGACTTTAGAAATGAGAATATTCTATAAGTCTGGAATAAACCGTGAAGATGAAAACAAGCTTTTAAGTTATGGAAATTTTCAGTCTACATTTTAAAAGATTAAAAGGCACCTGCTCTTTCAGTTAAGGTACAAAACTGTAAAACATGCAAAATTGTCATTAAAACATTTGTGTGAACTTTAGATGATTCTTAGTACATTGGTTCCCTCCTGAAGAAACCAAGCCCCCTTCTGTCAACACCTGTCTCTCCCCAACATTAAGCACTCACTCACTCACACACAACAACACACTATGTAATACCTATTTGGACATAGGACATGAAAATAAATACACCTGCACATCAACAAATCATGTACATAATAAAGTTAGACAAGATAGAAAGGGAAGTGTCTGATTGTCCCCTTGAGAACCTATTCAGTGAAATCCTTAAATAATAACAACAAAAACTACTTAGTATATTTAAAGTCTCTACTCCTCCATCACCAGCGTGAAGCCAAACTTGAGTCCACTAAGTATCGAATCCATTAAGTAAAAGATTACAGTATTTGGCATTGAGGTGAGCTGGAGGAATGGAGAGTGCACTGCTGCTTTAAGAATACACTAACAAGAGGTAGGGTGATGTTTCACTATATAGTGCATAATAATCATGCTGATCATATCTGTGGTCCTGTAAGTTGGAGTCTCTTGCTCTATACTGGTAGTGTAGTAAAAAGCATAAAAGCTTCTAAGAGACGGAAAAAGAAGTCCATTTTAAAAAAACTGACACCAGTGTTTCTTGGCTTGGGATCCAGCCTCAGCCTCTACGCAGCATTAAAAAAACAACAACAATAAAAAAAACAAGAGTGACAGGAATGCAGTCAGACCTTGCTGTCCATCCTCTTCTCCACTGCTCTAACAAGAAGCTGTGAGTACTGTTCCAGCAGTGCCAGGGTTCGTTCCTCCCCCACACCCATTGCTCCACTGCTCAACACACTTGCTGTGCTGCTGTTACTGCTGCTGCCCGGTGAGTAACCAGGTAATATGTTCAGCTCAGCCTGCACCACTGAGAAGGCCTCTGTCAGCACCTGAGTCATTTCCTGCTGATCCTCCCTCAAGCCTGTGGAACTGCTCAGCTGCAAAAACATTGTGTCAGAGTGTTTAGGTGCTTTCTATTAATAAAATATCTGAAGACACCAATCTGGTAGTGAAATTATTTGGGTGTGTTTATTTGGAGCCCCCCCAATGGCTACACATCAGTAAAAATGGCAGAAAGGTTTCATGTTAGGTTTGTTGTTTGTTAAAGGTTGAACTCTGTCTTTATCTATGGGGTCATAGTCCTGTGGACGTGAGGTGCTTTAGTACTTTCTGTTCATATACTAGCTTAGGTGTTTCTTACATAGGGATTCCTAGTAGGTCTCTGTTTGTTACGTGCTTGGTGGACTCAGTAAGGATATGTTTTATCGTTATGGTGGTATGGCACGCTTCACATGTTGGCTCAATCAGGAGTGTACAATGCAGCATCTTGTATAGCCTGTTGGGTTGCTCATTTATGGAGATACAGTTTAGTGTGAGTCTCTGGTATAGTTCTGTTTGTTTTACCTTATACCCAATAAAGCTGCCATTCGTTTCTGACATGTCTTGATTAATGTTTTTGCATGTGACTGTAATAGTTTATAGTCGTGTTGTGGCATTCATTAAAATTTTTAGGTAATAGTGTTCCCTCGCTACTTTGCAGTTCGTTTATTGTGTACTCGCTGTTACGCAGATTTTCAAAAAATATGAATGTAAAATATTTATCGTGGTATTTTTGCTGTTTCACTGGGTTTTGTGGTACTCCATTTAAAGTATTTTTGCACATGTGTAGTACGTATTATACAGTGTAAATAACCACCTAAAATATTTATTCATTTGGGTTAATTACCTAATTGATATTTGTTATCTATAATTAATATTGACGTAAAAACTTTCTTATTGTGGCTAACTTCACTTACAGGAGAGACTTCACACCAGTCTATACATTTAGGTAAAGGCCAAGTCTTTTATTTTGAAAGGGTCATTTGGCACTCATAATATAATATACAAATTTTTAACTCCAACCCAAAATAAAATAAATGTGCTGAACATGTCAATAGCTCAGTGGGAATAAAAAAATCCTTATAGTATGTTAATGTCTTCAAATACAGACTCAGAAAAATTCCACAAATCAGGAAATGGCTATTAAAATAGCTCCTTGCCTGAAAACGCAGATATCAACAGTTATAATCCAATACAATGGAACTGTGATAAACTTGACTGGATGAGGGCCCAAGTTTATTGTGGTCACAAGCACAGTGGGGAGGATTGTAAGAGAGGTAAAAGAAATCCCCAAAGATCAGTGTTTTTTAAAACATAGCATATTGGAGTCAAACCATCTGCAAAACTACCATCAGATGCTACCACCAGGCCAATATTATTTGGAAGGCTTGAAAGGAAAAATCCCAAATGTCGCGAATTGGAGTTTTCTAATGCTATAGAGGAACAAACTGCACTGGGACAGAAACAGTGTTTTGTGGTCAGCTAAAACGAAATTGAGCTTTTTGGCAACAAACACTGAAGATGGGTTTGGTAGGAATAGAATGACTGTACTGAGAAGAACCTGCTGTCCACTGTTAAGTGTAGTAAAGGCTGGCTTGATGAAACACCATCTGGAGAGTCCCTGCTTTGTATTCTTCTTATAAAATATTATAGGAAAAGATGCTGTTCTATTGGCAAAGGGAAGTTGTAACAAAGTATTCAATGTAGGGGTGCTAGTAACTGTGATATGCAATTTTGTAAAATATTTCTTGATCAGGGATTTTCTTTTTTTTAATTGAATTAAAAGGTAGATTTTTTTTGGTGCAAGATTAAGCTAATTCAGCGAGCAAGTGAGCATCAATCTGTTTCTACTCTGGCATAATCCGAGATGTTGTAACTTGTATTCGTCTGCCAGCCTGCAAGAACAAGGACTCGGCACAAATCCGGATTGACTGACAATTATTTTCACCATTAGGCCAGACTTTTTTAATTAATTGTTTGGCAAATCCACCGATGTTAGTGTTTCACATTTTCAAAGAAAAAATAAAATTGAGGGGGGGAAAGCCTTTTTTAATTGCCGCCGTTCTTGTAAACGGCAATTAAAACTCGCGTTATCACCATGTGCCATCGTCGTCACTGACGCATGCGTAGAATGTACCAAAATCTGTGTTCGTCACAAATGCATGCGCAGATGAAGCAAATGGGCATTAAGCAGACAGTTTGGCAAGATCGCTGGCATAAATAAAGCTGAACGTGCATCAGCTCCGTGCCGCTAGGTGGCAATAAGAACCCGCTAATCGCAGCCGCTTAAAGAACCCACGAAAAAGGCTGCTTACAACCGCTCATGCAGCTTCCTCGTTATACCAGTGTTGCCAACTTAGCGATTTTTCAGACCGCCTAGCGACTTTTTTTTTTTTTTAAAGTGACTAGTGACAAAGCTAGCGACTTTTTGTGATGTTATTGGAGACTCTGAGATGAACTGCGCATGCCCAAAGCCACCACATAATGAACGCCACCAGAAAAGTGAGTAAACTCATCTCTCATATTTGCTGTAGCAGTCATTTATTTGTATTTTTTTGCTTTGATATTGTTCTGAATGTATGATAGGGTGTCCTGCTTGGATGCTGGGGTGATTTGATGCGATGTTTTTAGCCATATAGTGCATACTAGTTTGGCTCCTGATGTTCGCTAATTGAAAATTAATAAAATAAATTCTAAAGCGAAATTTTATTTTTATTGCCGCTGCCGTATTCAGGTTTTCATCACAGAAATCCGCCAAACAAGAAATAAAAAAAGTATGGCCTTACAGTAAAAAAATAAACAACTTTAATTGCACCATTTTAGGTAAGCTCTGGAGACTGCTGTAGTCAAAATTCACCAAAACCACATTGTTTCCCGCATTCTGTTGATGTGAGCATTACCTGAAGCTACTGGCTTGCATCTGCATGCTTTTATTTTATGATTGACTGATAATTGCATGAATGAGTATGTTCCTAATAAAGTGCTCAGTGATTGTATATAAGTGATAGATACACGAAAATAAGCTAAAGGTTTAAAAAGTTAGAACATACCATCCTGTAGAGGTGGCAGGCCCTTTTAACACAGCTCTGAAGTTCGCTAGCCACAAGTCTACATGAATCCACACTAAGAGATGCATCTGGTGTTAAGAGAGAAAACAATGAAACTTCTTTATATTATTATTAGTGGGACCCACATACACGTTACAGGTCACTTAACACACGGGATCTCATTATGCACTACTGTATATATAAAGTGAGTGAGCAAACAGAGCAGAGAGAGAGAAATCAGACAAAACAATGTAAGAACTCAGAAGGTTAATGAAAGCGCAGCAAGAGAGGAAGCGAGTCTCACCTCTTGGGTGGTAATAGTTAATGGATGGACAGAGTGTAGAGGAGAATGCATTGAAAGAGATGAAAGGAGATAAAAGCCACAGTCGGCCAGTAAAGTAGTGATGACGGAGACCCAGGTACAGTAGTCTAGATGAGAGAATTAATGAGTGGAATCCATGCAAACCTGAATCCGAAGGTTGACTGGCTGTCTGCAGACACACTGTACTGTCCTGAGTCTCTGAACACTGCTTGTTTTGAGCCTCTTCAAGCCTTGTGTGAGAGCTCTGGAAGTCTGGATCTGGGTCTTTGGGCTGGTCCGCATTCTGCTCTAATTGTTCTATAGGCATGGTCTCAGCAGGAATGCTGCATGCTTTTGGCTGTGTGTCGTTGCACTGTGTTGGTCCTGGCAGTGGAGACAAACTCACTGGTATCCTGTTACCTGACTCGTCCTTGGCCCCAAGTTTGGAAATCTTGCCATTAGGAGAAAAAGAAGCCATAGATGGCTTATCTGGGAGAGGTTTGGAGAGATCCAGATGAAGCTGTGGACGGATGCTGCTGGTTAATTTGGCCTGAAGGCCTTTAGAAGAAGAGTTAGCAGTAGACGCACCACTGAGAGTGGGGATAACAGTGCAATGGGAGGGAGAACCAATAATTGATGGGGGATTTGGAACTACTGGGGATATAGGTTTGCTCCGAGAACCACTGCGGGGATTTGATGTATCTGACCCTGATGATCTACGGATCTCCGCTGCTGCATTCACCTCACCGAGTTCACCCACATTCAGGCTGTCCCCCATGGACATGGAGCGTGACATTTTAGCCATGGAGCTGGTGGTGGGACTCATGTATGAACGAGAAGATGCCTTGGACTTTGTGGGCGTGGAGCAGTCCCTGGGCTGGTTAGATGTTGGACTGGGGACAGGCACGGGAAGTGTACGGTGCAATGTGGATGGTGGGGCACGTTCAGAATTCTGTTGACCATCCTTAGAAGGGTATGTCAATGTCGGAGACATATCAGCTAGGTTAGGGAAAGAGCAAAGGACAGTGTCAATGTCAATATTTCGTGAGCTACATGTGCCTCCTCCAAAACATGTGAAACCACACCTTTGCAAATTGCAGCACATGCAATATCACTGGACAGATCAACATGCTTAAAATATGGGATTAGGCCAGACTTTTTTTAATTACTTCTTTGACGGATCCGCCGATGTTAGTTTTTCACATTTTCCCAAAAAAAAAAAAAAAAAAAAAAAAAAAAAAAAGGCGCTTTTTTTTTTTTTTTTTTTTTTTTATTTTTTGA
>JAVSBU010086959.1:0-13498 GCA_033118015.1 Loricariichthys derbyi
CTGGGAAAGCCACTGCCAGATACCTCCCCACTGGGAAAGCCACTGCCAGATACCTCCCCACTGGGAAAGCCACTGCCAGATACCTCCCCACTGGGAAAGCCACTGCCTGATACTTCCCCACTGGGACGGCCACTGCCAGATAACTCCTCACTGGGACGGCCACTGCCAGATAACTCCTCACTGGGACGCCCACTGCCAGATAACTCCTCACTGGGATGCCCACTGCCAGATAACTCCTCACTGGGACGCCCACTGCCAGATAACTCCTCACTGGGACGCCCACTGCCAGATAACTCCTCACTTGGACGCCCACTGAAGTCAGCAGAAGCAGATCCAGAACCACTGTCCTCCAAAGACACAGGAGGAACAATAGGACGAACTACAAAAGATAGCAGAAAATTAGTAACCTTGGATACATCACCTTGGTTCACTAGGCTTAAGTACATAGTAAATAAAGCAAATACCAGGCCTTAGGATATCTGTTATGTAGGTAGAGTTAAGATCAGTTTCGGTCCTTGTGGCATTTAGCAACTCTTCATTGATCAGCATTGACAGATTTGCTAAAAGAGAGAAAATGAGCCTTCAGTATTGAAACAATCTCATGTCTTGCATTTTCAGAACTGGTGTGCTCTTTGTTTAATACCTCTAATGCAGTAAGCATCATATCTGGAATACAGGTCAGGGAATTCAGTTTGGTTATGGTATAAGTAAAGGGTGTAAACTCCTGCTTTTTTCCTATCACAGGCACGATCTAGGGTTTGAACGGGATAGCGGACACTGCGATCAGCCAGCCATCCTGGGTTACAATTATGGAAGCCATGACTCCAGGCTGCATACAGCTCTCCCGTGGAAGCCAGCGTAGCTTTCTCCCTGTGGCATTGATCAGCTGCTTCATAGTAGGTAAAGCCTGCCAGGGAGCTCACAAGGAAGACTTCTCCTAAATAATGAAAATAGTTGACAAAGTTGGCATGTGTAGTATATCAGAAATACAAACCAATTACAATTATAAGCGCAGATTTACCACGTGCCTACTAGAGAAATTAGCCATGATACTCTTACCCTTTAATTGTTTCATGTAGCAATATACATCATAGTGCTCAAATTCAGGCCTAAGTCCATAGGATCTCACCCCAGTGGCATTCTCTTGATTTTCAGAGCACTTCTCTAAATGATCAGCAACAGGGTACCTGGTCAAATATATGGGAAAATAAACATCTTATGATGACTAATTTAAGAGCTCAATTATTATCACTGAAAAATTACTAATTTTACATATGGGGTCTGCATAAATTCTGGATACTTTAGATTTGGTGCTGCTCTAACAACCTAACAGACTGGTCTTGAAGCCAGCCAGCATTGCACTGATGGAAGCCTGCTTCATAGGCTGTCTGCAGCTGCTCAGGTGTGGCTATTTCACCCCCCTGGGACAGGCAAGCCTGCTGAGCCTCCTCAAAAGTAAAAGCATAGCGTCTGGAGCCTGAGTGGTAGTAAAATACCACTCCTTTAGTTTCTTGAACTAGGAAAGAAAGAGTGTTATTGCAGAGTCAGCTGGTGCACACAAAGAATGCTTCTATTAGATAGCAAAACAGGCTTAACCCACTTGAGGCAGGCATTGCAGATTTGTGACAGGTAAATCAAGTAATTAGGTAATGAATATTTAGCTGTTGCAAATTTGCAATGCCTGCCTCGAGAGGGTTAAGCAAGTGGAGAACCACTTCATATATAAAGACTTAATATTTTTGTACACTAAACAGAAACGGTTCTTTTGGATGTTTACTAGATTTCTAAGGAGAATTTTTGCATTTACATCTCCACAATGTATAGTCACATGGATTCACTCACCAATGGTGCTATTATCCCGGGTCAATTCATAACCTAATTTAGGCTGAGCAGTAGCTCCAATGACCATAGGCTCCAAAACCTCTGTGATGTTCTCCGTAATAATAGTAGGGATGGAAAGGGGTCCCTCTATAGTAGTAGCCCACAGCTCATGGATTCCAAATTCACCTCGTCGCACCTCACCCTGAGTGGTGACACTCTCAGTAAAGGACATAGGGCTCATGGTATGAGTAACCACACTCAACTCTGAGTCTATTGTGTTGAAAAGATCAGGTCCTGGGGTTTCAAAGTCTGTAGTCATGAAAACATCAGGAACTGGTGATTGGGAATCTGGGGTAATGAACACTTCAGGTACTTGGAGGTGTGTAACTGATGTTTCATCATCCCCTGTGTAATGAGACAAATTAATTCCAGAGGTATATATTAATATAGAATCATTAGTAAAAATGATACACCAAGAAGGAATTGTTAGAATTTAATGAGCCTTTATATGTGTAAATTTAATGATATACAGGTACATCGGAAAAAAATTGAATATCATAAAAAAGACCATGACCTGGAGTGGTAAAGACAATATTTTTTGTCACTCATTTCAGAAAGGGAAACCCATATATAGATTCATTATACACAGAGTGAAACTTTTCAAACCTTTATTTCTTGAATTTTTGATGATTGTTGCTTACAGATAATGAAAACCCAAAATTCAGTGTCTCAGAAAATTAGAATATTACATAAGTTCAAGAGTCACTATACACAGATGAATCCTAGCCATGAGCTACAAATGTCTCATTCCTTGTGTCGAGCCGCTCCTGAACCAGAGCCAACATCAGAAGCTTCTTACCAGGGCTGTGAAGAAAAAGAACTGGTCTATTACTCAGTGGTCCAAAATCCTCTTTTCAGATGAAAGTAAATTTTGTATGTCATTTGGAAAGAAAGGTCCCTGAGTCTGGGTGAAGAGTGGAGAGGATCAGAATCTATGGTGCTTGAAGTCCAGGAGGAAGTTTCCACAGTCAGTGATGATTTGAGGAGCCATGTCATCTACTGGTGTTGGTCCACTGGGTTTTCTGTAGTCCACAGTAACACAGCCATCTTGCAGGAAATTTTAGACACTTCATGCGTCCATCTGCTCACAAGCTTTATGTAGATGCTGATTTCATTTCCCAGCAGGACTTGGTACCTGCCCACACTGCCAAAGGTACTAAAAGCTGGTTCAGTGACCATGGTGTTATTGGGCTTGATTGTTCAGCAAACTGTCCTGATCTGAAACCCATAGATAATCTATGGACTATTGATAAGAGGAAGATGAGAGACACCAGAACCAACAATGCAGGTGAGCTGAAGGCTGCTATCAAAGTTACATGGGCTTCCATTAAACCTGAGCAGAACCACAGGCTGATCGGCTCCAAGCCACCGAGCATTGATACAGTAATTCATGAAAAAGCAGGAACAACCAAGTAGTGAGTGCATAGAAATGAACAGACTTTCAGAAGCCTGATATCTCTGTTTAAAATATCCTTTTTTATATTAATCTTTTGTAATATTCTAATTCTTTGAGACACTGAATTTTGATCCTGCACACTTGAGGGTGTGGATGCTGGTGTCCCAGCCTTTTTATAGGTCAGCATGGGAAGCATTTGACATGATCAGACCCCACTTGTAAATCATTTACACATCTACCTGACACCAAACTACATGCCATGTTTTGCAGTAACACTATCTGGGTGTGTTATTTATTTTGTCAATGAGAATATTATATATGATATCACTATGTCTCATCTTATGTATCTCATAGTGGTGGGTAAATTTTAATGAATTCAACCTAGACAGTGTGCATACCTTCATAACAAATAGCATCATAGCGTGAGTCTGGCAGGGGATAACCAGTCTGGTTTGGGTAAAGATGCACTGTCCGCACACCCAGGAGACCCCCACCACACTGTGGCCGGGCGATGTTGATAGGGTATCTCACACTCCTGTCAGCTAGCCAACCAGCATTGCACACATCCATTCCAGTCTTCCAGGCCAAGTACAGTTGCCCTGTGGTGGCCAAACGGGCTCCAAGTTTGGCACACTGTTCTGACGCCTCAACAAATGTAAACTTCTCCATGGACATGGAGTAAAAGACTCTGCCTAGAGTGCAATGATAAGTACCATAGTTGTAGGATGAGAGTGCAAATAATGCAAACAACCTCTTAAAACCATTTACTATTCCTTCATTACCAGACATTTTCTCTGCAAAACAATACACATCATAAGTTTCATTGTCATCTCTGATTCCGTAGGTTCTGACACCCGGTAAATTTTCCTTATCACCATAGCAAGGTTCCCTGGGCTCATGAATGGGGTACCTGAAGAAATAAGAATAGTAATATTTCCTCAAATGCATACAGATCTTTTTTTACCTTATTTGTTTATTTATTTGTAGTAACAATTACAATGCAGAAAAAGAAGGTGAAAATTGCAGACTTTCAGCAAAATACTTGTAAATAGAAATGTTTAGAAAAACTGTACCTGACAGTTTGGTCTGAAAGCCATCCTGCATCACACTGATGAAAGCCATCATCATAAGCTGCCTGCAGCTGTTCAGGTGTTGCAATGACTGCACTGTTCTGGATGCAGGCAGCCTTTGCCATCTCAAATGTCAAAGTATAGCGACTGGTTATGGCCCGGTAATGAAAAACAATGCCTGTGGAAAAGAATGACAGAAAAAATTACTTTATCTAATATCTAATTTATTAACAAACAAACTGGAAAAAAAAGACTGATTTAGGCCTATTGAAGTTTGAAAGTCAGTCATGCTCTTGATTTCCAATGTACTGACCGATAGCTGTTTATGAGGTTTTTCCCCTTTGAGACGTTGATCAATCATCATAAGAGAAGCAGTTTTTTGAGTCGGGACAACAAGACCCTACTCACTAAGATCTTTTAAATTATGTGCAGTATGCACCAGTCCACATTCCATTCACTGCCATTGAAGGTAGAGCTTGGCTCATAACAACATGTTCATGTCATAAGTCCAGCTGCACCAGCTTCGCCTGCCACCAGAGGGCCGAGATGGTGTCCAGCATGCTCGCAAGTTGGAACTACAACTTCCAACATGCAACAGGTGTGCCAGGTGTGCAGCGGCAATTAATAGCTGATGCGAAACACCTGGGACTGCCGTTATTTAAGTATCTCCTCATGCCACTCTACATTGCGCTCTTAACCTGCTCACGTGTCTTTCACTGCTGACGTTCGCGTATACACGCCACTCCCTTTTTGAGCCTAATAGCGCTCGCTTTTCTTTGCTGTTAGCGTTTTATGCTATGCCCTACATGCTTCTCTTGCCCTTTGCCATTCAAGGCTTGTCATTTATTCGCCGCCATTATGGCCCTTTGTTTATGCGTTGCTGCTTAAGGTCTTTGTTTATGCGCTGTCGTCTAAGGCTTGTTGTTTGTGTGCTGCCAAGGTTCTCTATTAGCAACCAATGCCTTTGAGTCCATGCAAGCAACCACGACGGTAAGGAGGGGAAGGTGGTGTAGGACCAGGAGGTCCGAGGTAATGATAGGGACTGTAGATAGAATAGGGTCAGTGCTTCCCCATGGGCACTACTGCCCGTACCCGGCAGGCCGCACTTGCCCACCACGCGCAGGCACAGTGGCTCACCCCAGCACATAGGTCCTTAATTCTCTGGATGCCTGGATCATGACAGTTATGAGTTTAATTTGAGTGGGATCCTGCTGGAACATATTCTCTCATAATTAGCAACTTTATGTACGGATCTAGCATCTCTGCGTTTTTATATATAAAATAAAATGAAAATGAACTATATTAATAAACAAATTTTAATTATTTGTGTGTAACTGCCTTTCCAAAAAGGCAAATGGGTCATTTTCTTTGAGGGTAACTGACATAATTAGATCATTAGCCTTAATGAAGTAATTTTATAATCCTTGCCATGGTTTCAGTTGACAGCTTTCTTGTTGGTGCCATCTTTTTTTTCCAGTTACTCAACAATGACTGAATCCATATTTTTTCCTTGACTTGAAATTATGAATCCTTTATTTTTGCCAGGGGGTTTATATATTTTTGTTTAGTTGGTTTAGTTGTACTTCGTGTACTATGAAATGTTTGGAGCATTACCTTGAACTTGAATCTCCACTGAGTCATAGTTGTCCTCGATACCCTGTATGACCTCACATCGGTATGTCCCAGAATCTCTGGAACGTAGTTCAGAAATCTCTATTGAGGCATCTGTAGGAACTGCGGGATAGGACACCATGGTCACACGGTCCAAATAGTCTCGCTCAATGTGCAGATTTCCCTCGTTTGCCACCAGGATGACACTTATTTTTCCTTTGGAGATGTAACTCCACTTGATGCGTTGTGACAAGGGGGCAACCGTAGGTGCTCCAGGATCATGGACTGTAACGTCCTGGAAGTAGCAAGGGATGACTACCTTCCCACCCAGCAAGGGGTGCAGAGGCTGCTCCAGTGGGATGCTAACACCAAACGTACTATCCTCATCTAGGAAGAAAGATTTACTGATCGTGGTTACACATGTAACTATGGCAAATCAGAACAAATGTACAGTTCCTCAAAGCATATTACAGCTTTACATGTTAAACCTACATTATCCCATCAGGGTTGTGAGGAAGGGTGGAGCTTATCCTGGAATTCACAGGGCACAGATGAGCATGAGCATGTCCGTTACAAGACTGGTTAGGGATCACTCTTGCAATACTCCCAGCTGGCCCTAACACATTAGGATCCCTAGATATGATTTATCAAGTCCTAGTGATGGTATTTTGATGAGCCCTGCACAATCGCTTGACATTTTCTTAAGCAACAGAACACTAGAGGGACTGTCTTAGCACGAATAACATCACAGCTGTGATTTGATTGCAGATAAATGTAGTTATTTGCGATAACACCTGACCTTGAGTGTTCTATAGCTGTAAGACCACCATTATTTACAACAAAAAAATTTAAATAGTCTTATAAATGTCATTAAGAATTACTCAATAAGATTTAGTTATATATTAGGATAACTGTGATGAATTTATAAATGGTATATGTTCATGTACATAAAGCTTGTTGTTACTTGGCAATGTATCAGTGGAGTGATAAGGGTTTGGTGTGAAGAACTGTGTTGTTATCACAAATACCAGCATGGTAAGAACTCATCATAACCAATTAGATTCTAAGGTCAGAACTAATTGTTGCAATAGAAGTCCTGGCAACATGGCACTGCGATCTGGATGCCACCCCAGGATCTGTCTGTCCTGCCTATTGCCCTTGCCAAACCGTGGTAGTCTGTGTGCCTCCACCCGTACTATCGTTGCTATGGCAATAACACTGAAGCATAGCAGAGAAAGGAGGATAGAAAAAAGAATCTCACCATTCATGTCTCCAAAAATTACTGCTGCAGAGGACATACTGAAACAGGCACACAGTAGAAGCAAAGTAGTCATGGTTTACCTGTAGATAAGATGTAAGCCGTTAAGTTACACTTGTAGATGTAAGTCAGCTATGTGCAGACTCGTGCATGTTAAGGAACACTTAACAGTTAGTATTTCTGCATAATAAGGACATTTTGTTGAGATTAATCTTGGTAAACAATATAGTGTTATTTTGCATATGTTGGCAGAAAACATGGGTGCAAAGTAGGATCCAGTCAGGGACGTCATCAGGCTCATTTTGCTGGGGCATGTGCCCCAAAAAAATTAATTTAAAAAGTCAAATTTATCCTGAATTGCTGAGCAGAACTACAGGATATGCCTGGCAAATTTATTACAGGCGCTATGACAGTGGGTGGTTGAAGAGAGCAACTGCACATGCTTGAAATTCTTGAAGATGTTTCACCTCTCATCCGAAAGGCTTCTTCAGATCTTCAGTTCCTCAGTTCTTCAGTTCTTCAGTTGGAACTGAAGAAGCCTTTCGGATGAGAGGTGAAACGTCTTCAAGAATTTCAAGCAAGTCCAGTTGCTCTCTTCAACCACCCACTGTTACTATGACCTGGACGACTGAGAATCTTCATAGACTACAGGCACTATGGTAGCCTTGACCAGCGGTTAAGGACTCTGGACCAGAAGGTTCAGGGTTCAAATCTCACCTCTGCCGCGCTGCCATTGTTGGGTCCTTGGGCAAAACCCTTAACACACAATTATTTAGACTGTAAGACTGAATCAAGGATAAGGATTGCCATAAATGAAAATGTTTCCCATAATGCCCCAACACCGTTCCGTAATCTTGGATGCTTTTGATTGGAGCCAGTATCTTTTGATTTTTCGATTGGAGTAATTGAAATTGAGTAAACAGCCACCCTGCAGGGAAGGTAATGAAATCTCACAGCTGTATGTTTTATAGCATTAACTAAACAAATAGGTCATTTATAGTTGATATAAATAAAATTAATACAAGTAATAAAGATTAGTAGTATGAACTTGTGCATCATTTCTAATCCATATTTAATTGTTTAATCTATTTATTGTTTCAAAGGCAAATTTTTGTGCACAGTTGTGCCCCTATGACTAATTGCAAGCCCCTGAAGCAAACCATCCCAATGCAGGGCACATGTACCTACACACGTACTCAGTCACTTTGGGATACTTTAGAGATGCCAGTTAACCTAACATGTCTTTGAAATGTGGGAGGAAACGAGTACACGGACATATTCCATTCAGACACGGGGAGAACATGCCAACTCCAGTCTGGATCAGGAATCTTTGGAACTGTGAGGCAACAGAGCTGACCACTGTGCTACCATGCTGCCAACTTTGTGAACTAAATAACCTTATGTTAATTGGTTAAAGGGGAAACTCTGATAGTGCATCCCACTTTCATTTAAAGAGTACATTTGGTGTGCAGTAATGAAAAAAACATCCAGTAATAATGGCTTCTTTGTGTTAAACTGTGTATCTGGCTTTAGCTCAGTCTGGCCTGAATAAAACTCTTTTAAATGCATCATGCAGCTTTCGTTTTGGCAGGATCCTCACATGTCTTACTGTCTCAGACTTTTGTGTGCTGGCGGAAGAAGCTAATGGCAAAGGTTCAATTGAGACTAAATCGATGATCACATACATTTGCCTTATCTGAACTCCATTCCCTACGTAATTTTTCTATGGAACTGCATCTAGCTAAACTGCAAACTAGCTACGCCTACAGCAATTTGAATTAACCACTTTAATCACAATGACCTAAATTAAATGGGCACTTACGCAAATGGTGTTTCCCTCATGAGGAGTAGCAAAGTCATTCCATGCTCAGTTCTCATTTTTTCCATCATCGAGGCTATAGAGTAGTCCTTGGAATAAGGCTAAAAATCCCCACTACACAATGATCTGTTCATGAAACTAATACTGTGTGCAGGCTCTATCCAATGCATGCAAACTGGCCTGGCTGGGAATGGACCTATAAGGTACCATACACTTTGGGATCACATGAGTAATCCTACTTTTCATTCAGACATCAGTTTGAATGGAAAAATAAACAGTCCACACAACTTGTTTACTGACTGAAAATGTGGGATGTTGTCATTGCTGTGTAAAATATTAAGTTATTCCTTCATTCATTCATTTTTGTCCACTTAATCCTGGACAGTGCCATGGGAGAACCCGGTGCCTAGCCAACGGCATGGGGTGCAAGGCACGAACAGTTCTAGATAGGATGCTTGTTAACGCACTTTAAAAGACAGATGAGTCCTTACATCTGGTGCCATCACCTTTCTGAAGGATGTTATCTTTATATAGGACGACTTTAAACTTGAGCTAAAGTGCTGAGTCAAAGTACATCTAAATTTGGGGAGGTTGCAGGGCCGTGCAAAAGTATTCATACCCCTCAAACTTTTTCACATTTTTTAAAAATTTCTTAGGATTTTATGTGAAAAACCAACACAAAGTAGCAAGTATCTGTGAAGTTTCAAAATTTTTCGCAAATAAACATCTGAAAGTGTGACGTGCATTTATATTCAGCCCCCTGTACTCTGATACCCATATAAAACCCAGTGACCAATTATCTTCAGAAGTCTCTTAATTAGTAAAGAGTCCAGCTGTGTGTTATTTATTATCAGTATAACTACAGCTGTTCTGTGAAGGCCTCTGAGGTTTTTTAGAGAACATTAGTGATCAAACAGCATCATGAAAACCAAGGAACAGACCAGATAGGTCAAGGATAAAGTTGTGGAGAAGTGTAAAGCAGGGTTAGGCTATAAAAAATATCCCAATCTCTGAACATCTCATGGAGCTATGTTCAATCTATCATCCAAAAATGGAAAGAGTATGGCACAACTTCAAACCTACCAAGATATTGCTGTCCACCTAAACTGACAGACCAGGTAAGGAGACACTAATTAGAGAAGCAGCCAAGAGGACCATGGTCACCCTGGAGAAGCTACAGAGAGGGGGCTGAATACAAATGCAGGTTCCATTTTTCATTTATGAAAAATGTAAGAAAACATATAATTTTTTCACTTCACACATACTTGCTACTTTGTGTCGGTCTATCACATAAAATCCCTTGAAAAAATGTGGAAAAGTTTGAGGGGTATGAATACTTTTGCATGGTAATGATGTAACGAGGCAATCTATTGGTAAAAATAAACAATGTTTATCGTTGAGTGGATTATGCATTCTTGCTTATGAAGCCATCTTCATGCAATTGCATTTTTGAACACCAGAGGGTGCAATCTTGTGTTATGCTCACAGACACGTATTCCATTTCCAGAGAGACACTTTTTAAACAATATGGTATTAAATATTTCTTTTGTGTAAATTTGTATGGAAGAAAAGTACACATTATTAGTGTGATTGCCTGTAAGGCAATCACACTATTGATATCCGAAGGTCTTATTTTGAATTGCTATTCAATTCACAGAAGTTATATAATTTTGCACCACATTAGTTCAGCTATTCCCAGCCAGTATAATCAATTTTGTATCAAGCACTAAACCTATAGATCTTTAGTGACTGTACAACTATTTGTGATGAAGATTTACAAAGAATGTATTTTGATATATTTTAACTGAATGATCTATCTTAGTGGCTATTGCTGAAGTGCTCTGTTTTAACCACTGGAATAAACCAATCTAATGATCTCAGCCTACAAACCATCCATATTCAGCCAGTCAGCAACCCTATGACAAGCTGACTGTGTTAAATTTCTCTTGAATGAACCACTACACTCGCAGTAACTTGCAGTTTACAAAATTGCTTCATGTCTGCTCATTGGAACGGGGAGGAGCGAATAGTCGCTCGCTCTACACTGTCTCCATTGACATAGTGTGGTGTGTTTCTTTCCCATCAGGCACAGGCCAAAATGCAGAGGTCTGTTCGAACATGGGCAGAGGCCTGCTTTATAGCCAATTTAAACATGGCACTGTTTCCAGGGGAGGCCCTTTAGATGCATAGACAGAACATTCAACATTCACAGACTGATAGAGCAACCGGCTTCAGGGCCATTAACCGTGAGATATCATATATATGAATTCATATCAGTGGAGATCTCAAAATCATGTGCATAATGAATGAACCTGATTGATTCAAACAATATCCATGAATAAATGAATTAGCCAGGCAATTTTTTCCAAACATCTGTTGACTCACTTCACCCCTGACCAAAAAAAATTCAGTCCCCTTAAGCCCAGTCATACCAGCTTAATCACTAGCACATATCCAGTCAGGTAAGGATTCCACTATTCTGCTAAAACTGAGTTCCATTTATCACTAAAAGATAAACTAGAAATAAGGTATTTGCTTGATTTTTATTGATGCAGATATGCATTGTTTAATATCCATCCAATCAATGTGTGCTTGCTGTAGTGGCTGAGATCTTAAGAATTATAAAAGGAAATTAAAATCTGCCTTGTGATAATCACGTCTAAATGACAGAAAACTTATACGAGTGAACCTTTGCAACACCTGCTATCAGAAAACAGAACTGCAGTCTTATAAGGCTGCAATAAATATGCAATACTAATTATTTTCTTTTTTTGTTTATTACTAAGTGCCTCAAGTTTAAAACAGATACAAAGGTACAAATTAATGTTATTGTTTATAATATAACAATATGTGCAAAGTATTTAAAGTATATAGTAAAGGACCTAAAGTACTTTGCACTATGTGGTAAGGTTTCATCAATGTCCATTTCAGTCAATATCAATGGATTTTAAATGGTTCATACTTGTGCCCTGCTTTTCTTCATATACTGGCCAAAAATTAACAGCAGATTTTATGCTACAAAAATATGACAAATGTGCAATCTAGTGTCAGTGATAAGGATCTTAAAAATATATTATGGTAATGATTTTTCATTCTTTAACTAATATGATTTTAATCCTAAAAAAAATATTGTTAAATTGTGTATTAGTGGAAAGGTAAGTTTGGTTTAGTTTCAGCCAAACTCACATGTAGACATCCCAGTTTTAAATGAAAATATGCTTCTAGTCCAGAGTTAAAATAAGCAGTTTATATGTGTAACTAACATGGCCTGAGAAGTAAAAAAAAAAGTCTTAAATGCTAAATGTATAAAGAAATAATCTGCTGTCATCCCCATTCACTTTGAAATATAAATGCCAATTTAAATATGTAATGTTTAATTTAATTATGTGATAATATAGGTATCTGTAATGGCTTTAGTAAATTTAAGAAAATATTAACTGATAAATCATATTGAAGATCAAATTCCCAAAACTCACCAAATTAGTCCTATCCTTTTCCTTATCCACTTGTTGCTGAGTGTTAGCTCCTCAGTGACTGGGCTGAGCTGCAGCTTGCCGTTGGTGAGATTGTGTTTGTGGATTGCTTGCCTCTCCTGTGTGTGCTGAGAGCAGAAAGAGACCTTGTTCAAAATGAGCACAAGTTTAGTAAGTGACAGAGAACGTGAGAGAGAAAAAGTGAGGGAGTGCTGCTAACTGAGTGATGGTAGTTCTAACGGTTTTCGTTTTTCAAGGTCCTGTTTAGATTTAAATAGATTTAAGTGGATAGATTCAAATGTAGCCAGTCAATACAGAAGAACAAACTTTTAAAAGTGTATTTACTGTACACTGATACTCAAAATTAATCTGTGAACCCTCAATAATGTTCTATGTTTCTGCCTAAATAAAACCTTAACCACAAGATTTTCGTACAAATCTGAAAATTAGACAAACAAAAGAGTCTCTGAGGACGGTTTCTCCTGTGCTGACTGATGTTACTGTTTTTGAGTTCAACATCAGGAGAACACTGAACAACAATGATGTACATGATGTTCTTCAAATAGAACATTGCTGCCCATCTGCAGTTTGCTAAATATCACCTGGCCAAGTCAGAAGTCTATTGGAAAATGTTTATGGGTAAATAAGAGCAAAATATAACTTTCATTTTGGTTTAAATTAAAAGTGTGATGTCTGGAGAAAGAAAAACAATATATTAGAGTTTAAGAACCTTGTCCCAGCCTGGGATGAGCTTGTTTTGTGTATCAGGACAGCTTGCCATCATTGATGGAACAATTCTGATTGATACAAGCAAAAATGTTGGTGTTTAATCACATTTACTGCTCACTTCAGGTCCTTCCACAACATTTTCATTGGATTAAAGGTCAGGACTTTGACTTGGCCATCCCAAAAGATTAACTTTATTCTTCTTTAACTATTCTTTGGTAGAACCACTTGTGTGCTTTGGGTCGTTATCTTGCTGCATGACCC
>JAVSBU010087063.1:0-13496 GCA_033118015.1 Loricariichthys derbyi
CGGGGTGGGATGGAGGAGGATGACTCGCTGTGGCGACCCCTGAAAAGGGAAAAGCCGAAAGAAAAAGAAGAAGAAGATTCAGTCTAAGATGTGACTGTCTAAATTTTATTTTGGGTTTAGGATTGTGCTAAGAGTTAGGGTTAAGTTTTGAGGTAAACGAATGTTGTTAAGGTTTGGGTTATAATTAGGTTACAAAATACAGACCCTAGGTCTAAAGTGTAAGTCTTGTAATCTTTTAAATATATTTTATATTTTATAATTTCGTAAGTCTTTTAAATATGGTACCTGCTCCATGTAGACGAGCAGAGACTCTTTGTTGTTCTCCCACTCAATGGGCAGCTCGCTGGCATGAGGGAATTTATCACATGACAGCTCAACAGTCACCTCGAAACAGTTTGTGTGCAGGTAGCTAAAATCATTCATGCCTATAAACAAGGCCAGAGAGTAAATTTCATTAAATAAATCATTCATCATTTATTGTTTTATTACATAATCTCTTCTCCTGATTTGGAAACAATCAAAACAGTTGAGTTTATCATTTTAAGGTGGCATAGTGGCTTTCTTTGGATACTCCAGTTTCCACCCAATCCTAAATTGTCTCAATGTGTGTATGTGTGCCCTGTGATAGATTCATGTCCTCTTGACATTGGTTGGCTTCTGTCTTGCTCCCTGTGCTGCTGGTTAGACCTTGGCCTAACTTAACCCTGATTTGGATTAAGCAAGTATGAGGATGAATGAATGAGTTTATTGATATTAATTCAGCAATATGTAATTTGGGGATTTGGCGACGTCTCTGGTAGTCACTGGTATTGCAGGCTGGCTTTAACGTGAACCCAGTGATACCTTGCATTCCAATATCATTTATAACAAGCCTTCTGAAACTTCCCTTCTTGACTTATAAGTGCGCCTTAGCTACAAACCTTTTTACTGTTTAATCTCGTTTAATCTGTTTAATGGAACAGCTAAACAAGTCACAACTATGTGGCCCATTATCATTGCTCCTCTTTATTGAGAGCACTGTACATAATTGTTGGTCCAGTAAAGCAAATCGGGTCAGAAGGTTCACAGATGCAGATGTGAATAAATGGGAAAGTGGAGAACAGGCTTTCGGTTGTACTGTTCCTGATACTTACTGCCAGGCACGGTGTGCCAGCTGGCGCCATTAACAATATTGTTTTGGCGAGTGAAGTCCTTGTTGTGGCATGGGCGCCGATCCAGATTGGACATGGCATGGTTGGTACTGGCGTAGACGGTGGCAAGCCACCTGAAGAAGCTGTCATCAGGGGTGGGGGTGTGTTCACGTGGGGCCCAATCTCTCGCCATATCGAACGGGTAAGTGACCACCAGCTCACCCCCATGTAAGTTAGCACTGAGCACGAAGGGGATCGACTGCATCCAGCTGATGACGGCTCGAGTCTCTGGCGCCACCTTCAGCCATGCAATAAGTCGAGAGTTAAGACAAGCTATTTTTTAAAACCGTATTAATCTGAAGGAAAATTCACAGCCAAAAGTGTGTTTTCTACTAAAATAAGACAAACCTTATAAAGGAAGCCAATCCAGTCTTTAAAGAAAGCATTGCAATTGGTTTATGGTGATATTTCAGTAGCTGTGACTCACCAGAGCCTCCTTAGATGTGTACTTCTTAGGAATGGGGATGTAATGGTTGATGAGCTTGGACTTGTCCGTCTCCAGCTCCATGGCATCCCACATGATCGAGTTCAAATTGGCAAAGTTGTTGTTCATGTCCAGACCTTCGTAACTGAAACGACCAAGTGCCCATCCGCCCAGCTCGGATCCCTAAATAGGAGTCAGCACTCATTAATAGATGGGTTCTGGCAGGCAGCCTAAATATCAGTATCACTTCTGTTCCCATTAAGCCATGAAAATGGGGATCACTTAAAATCTAAAGTTTGTCCAGCAGGTTAACACTGATGTTACTGTAATTCAAAAGTAACTAATGCACAGTATGATCACAAACCAAGCTACCTGGCCCCCATCCAACATCAACAGTAATGATTTATACTAAAAATAAAAGTGGCTGTTAATTAGGTTTCCACTATCAGTAGGCCTCCCTCATGAAAACCAAAGAATGCATCATGGTTAAAAATATGACGCAACACTTTTGGACCTTTGGACCATACTGTACCTTTTTGTAAGCCATCTCATATCCGTCGGGGTTCATGGATGGCAGCAAGTGGATGCGGGTCTCTTTAACCAGGTGAACTATACGCTGGTTCCCTTGTTTATATTCCTGACAGATGTACTCCATCAGGTTGAGCAGCAGTTCCCGACCCAGAACTTCATTCCCGTGCATCCCCGCCACGTAACGGAACTCCGGTTCACCTGCAGTGCAATTTTGAGACTCATAAAGCATATGAAGCATTGAACTAAACAAACAGCTGTTGAAAGAAACCGTAACCAATTTTTCAAAACCAATACAGATACGTGCCGTTTAAAGTCCATCCAAGCAACATATGTGCGCTTTAATAGTCTAATTTTAATAGGAAATAAAGTTCTCTCTTATGATTTATGAGGGGGAAACATTCTGAGAAGTCCATAGTATGTTGAATTTGATATAAATTGAGGATTTTCATATAGCATCTACCTGATGTAATAATAAAAAGTAGAGACTGTAGTGAAATATGACCTCAAAGAGTCTCTCTAACAGATTAACCTTTGCGCTTGTCTTTTGGCTCTGCTTTAACGAGGGCGTCTCAAATCTGGCACCTTCCCGAAAATGGAACTGTAGAAAAATGCCTTTGCAAAACAGAAAATATCTATAAAGCCTAAACACTGATGCTTGAAAGCTGGCTATTTATCACCATGGTGTGAATGTACAAAAGGACCCAAATTAAGGTTTTGGTACCAAATATTTTGGTAACCACAACTCATATTCATTATGGGGTTCTAATTTAAGAGTGATCATATTTTTTATATGGCTGCACTTTGTTGCTGTAATTCACCAGAAAGCTGATTTGTTGTTCCTTGAGGTGCATCTCCACGTGTCTGAACATACCTGGATGAGTGACGCAAACTTCTGCACTATTAGTCGCACTAACAAGTCAAGTCTGTGCGACCCTGAAAAGGCCTTTCTGGAGATGTTTTTGCAGTTTTGGAGAACAGATGAGCCTTTCAGATAGTAGAATCTCAAATAGAGCTTTAAGGAAAACACCTGATTATAAATCATAATTAGACATCAGGTTAAGTGGAATCATGGTTACGTTGGAAAAATTTAAAGCAAACAAGCCTTAAAAGTCATGATAGATCCACCAAAACTGTTACAGAGAAAGATTAAAGATCTAACTTCTAGACAGAGACACATTTTACATATTTACACAATAATCTGATATAATCTGAGTGGCTTTTATGCACTTTGGGGGATGTTTGTTTTAAATGACTCGATTAAATACGCATGTTTTTGAATATCTTATCCTATAAAAATAAAGCCAACCATCAGGATCTATCCTGGGACTAGATGAACAATCCCAGCTCAGGGTTCAAACCAGGTCCTTGTGAACTGATGTTTCCAGCAGATTACCAACCACCAAGCCACCAGAGCTTCTTATCATACTGTATAGCCTTATGAAACCTTCTGAGGCTCCCCAGTCACGTTTGTAGATTGTCTGAATGAAGGGAACTGAACAAAATCTCAGCAGGAAACAAACTCAAATTTAAAACTGCCCGTTTCACCCATTACTGCTTTCGTAATCTCTCGGATCTCAATTAAGTAGAGTTAAGCTCTTTTCATTTAAACAAATCTAAAAACCATGTAATCTGATTGAGTGACCAAACTTTTGCATGAGATTTCTTTTCCAGTTACATATGCAAAAGTAAATTGTATGTATTAGAGGAGCCCAACCAGCAGCACAAGGTGTAAGGTGGGAATCAAGCCCAGACATAATAATGCATGTCTTCGGAATGTGAGAGGAAACAGAAGTAGCCAATGGAAGCCCAGACAGAGAACATGCAAACATGCAAAGATGGAGCTGTGACACCTATAATCTATAATATGACCAGTAAAGTCATGTCTTTAGCCTTCTGCAGCCTCAATAATTATCTAAAACACTACTAATAAGCTTTAAATGTACTACAATATGGGTTTTCCATCAGAAAACTGCATCATTAGCTTCTTATCGGTTCAGCTTCTCCCTCACCCAGCTCATGTTTGCCTGGGTTGTCAGAGATCTCCATAACGTACAGCTTTAGACCCATGTAGCTCTTCCCGATGCTGTAGATGCGCGTGATGTCCGGACAAGCCTCATGTACAGAGTGCATGAGCTAAAGACAAAGAAGAAAAGAGAAAGAAGTCGTAGGTAAGCATGGTTACATGTTACTAACAGTTTACATTCTATATGAACTATATGTACAGTATATTAATATATTTTGCTCTTGTAAATGTATTCATTTTTGTTTAAAGGTACTTAAGTAACCACACCCCCGTTTTTGAATAATCTGTGCTTGTACTTGTGCATGTTGTTTGCTTCGGGATTCTTATTTTATCTTATCACAAATTGTCTATTCCCCATAGGTTTGATCTGACTGTGATTTAAGGATAATAAGAAATAAAACCCTCTTTTAGGTTTTTTAGGTCTTTTCTGTCTTTTAGGTTTTCAAAGAGGAATTCGACCTCAACCAGCATACAGAGTGAAAACACAACCATACAGGTAAGAGCAGTTTAACATCCATCCAATCAACGTATGTTCACTTGAGGTCTTAAGAATTATAACAGGAAAAAAATCTGTCTGATATACATATAATTCATGACTGAATGCCAGAAAACTAGTACATATGAAACCTTTGGACACCTGCTGGCAGAAAAGTTAAAAAATCACAGTCTTGAAGGGAGAAAATAGGGTAAGGTTCGGTAAAGTTTTATAAAATACACAAAGATAAGAACTTCTGTATTATAAAGTACAGCACTGTACTAAATGCTGTCCTATTGTGGTTTAATTGAGATAAAATAAAAAAGCTTCTATGTAACTATGGTAATGTCCAGTTAACATCTTATGTGTTGCTTTTTTATGGAATGACTAACAGTTCTTTAAAATCTCATCCTTGCACTTGGCTCAGGTTTGCACATTTGGTTTGGATGTTTATTCATAAAGGAAAACCCACAAGCTTAAACAAAGACCTTTTTCGTTAAAGGATTTTAGTCATTTGACTTAGAACATCTGCTATTAAATCTGCTGTATATAATAAATAAACTAGACATTGTGGTAAAGCAGACAGACTCTTCAGCAATAACGTCATTAACACATCACTTAAAATATGGATTTTTTACTATTATTTGTTATAATTTGATCTGTGAATAGAGCTTAGATAAGTTAGAGCTGTCTACAGTACATGATTCCATAGAGGACGCTGTGGCCGGCTGCCTCCTGGTTGTTTACAGAGGAGGAGATGAGAATTAGTGAAAGCCCAAAGTAAGATTTGTTTTGGGTGAGAGTGGCATACCTCAGTCCAAACACGGATCGACTCAGAACTCTGCTGAGCACAACGTATTCCACATTCCCCCATTGGTATTCAATAAAAAGGTTTGTATTTGAATTAGGCTTTGGCAGGTTTAATATTCAGAATATTTTATTTTAAATCCTCTGACTTGATTACAGCCACATTTATCATCATATCATATCATATCATATCATATCATATCATATATCATATCATATCATATAAAAGCAGATCTATCTATCTATCAACATTTAAAAGTAGCAGAAACAAGAGATTAAAGAAAAGCCTTATTTAAATATTATACGATTGGTTAATTAATTATGACTTTTGATCCCAGTAACACAACAGCCAAAAGGATGTGGAGGAATTAATTACATTAATTAGATTAGAACAATACATTACTTTGTCTTTGGAACCGAACAAACTCCTGCCACAAGGAAACATGGACAAAGTCCTAGCTAAAATCTGATCCCAGTTCTCACTGCCTTGGCTTTTGGTGCAGAATGGGTGGGACGTAACTACAGTGTGGAGAGGATGTGGAACGAATAAAGCCACCACTGTGCTGGAGTAGGTGAGTACAGAGTTCGATTCATTAGGATGTGTATCTGTTGGAGACACTGTACCTTCCTCATCTCCTTGTAGTTGTGGTGTCTAAAGTCCAGTTTGTCTGGGGTTCCCTCCTCTACCTGCCAGTGGTAAAGGTTTGGGTCTTAAAAAAGAAAACATAACCAGAAGTTCATCTTAATTAACACAAACCTCTTAGAACTTGTAATGACAGAGCATATTTTTTATTCTTCCAAATTAAGCAACTCACACCATTAAAAATCTGCACAGGGTCATGGATTTGTATGAAAGTGATTTTAAATTTGAACAAATTCTTTTAACATTTGATTTTATCCGATTCCATCCTCTTAACCTTCAGATTCTTTCATACACATTAATTAAACTTTTAAAAATTTAATTTAACCCTTTAACTTCATACGTAACTTTTTGGTAGAGCACTTTTTGGGTCATTATATCTTTTTAACCCTTTAATGTACTCACCAAGAAAAGAAGCAATGGAAAAATTATTTTATTTCATATTTATTTAATACATAATTAATAATTATTTAATAAAATATTATAAAAATAAAATAAAATATTTTCCATTTATTTTTTATTTTGGTGAGGAAACTAAAGGGTTAATGTATTTTTGACTATAGCGGCTGTATCTCACCTGGCACTGTGCAGCCTAGAACCTCCACTCTCAGGCAGATGGTCCCGTTTTGGAACCACGTTTGGGGGTTAATCCGAATGTATCGTGCCACCACAGACTCAGGGAAGACGGCCAGGACCGGAGTGTCAGTGTCCTGATTTCCCTCAAACACCTGATACAGAAGATCCTCATATTCAGCACAGTTTCAGATTCTCACCAATCCAAAACATCTTGTAGCTAAGCAACTGTTGCCATGGCATTGTGTTTATTTTTATGTTTATCTATTTTAATCAACAAAAGGTTGAGGGGTACAAGGACTGGAAAGCACCCCTGCAACACAAAATAGACCAATGGTCCAGAAGCAGAAGTTAACATCTTTCCATTAGAAAAAAAATAAATAAATTGTCTGTGGGTGTTAGACCAGACTGTATGCAAATACCTTCTAGTTTTAAAAAGTTTTTATTTCATATGTTGTGATTTGATTTGTGCTCTTAAACAGATTCTTACTAAAGGTTAAAAGGTCCACTGTATTTATTAGACCTGCATAAGAGCAATAGCACGAGTTTATGTTCAGCCATTTGGCAGTCGTGCTGATCTTCACAGAGAACGTTTGCCCACCAGAAGCTGGCTTACAGTGAGCAACAGCAGGCAGGCTGTTCCATTCAAAAGAGCCAATTAACCATGCCAACTGCTGCCAACAGCTGTCTCCAAATCTATCTGTGCCACAAGTGTGCTGGCGGGTGAATAGTGACCGCTAAATGATGATGACACAGAGCCCCACAAATACCAGGGCTAATATTTAACACCAGCAGCTTCTACTGAAACCTAACGGCATTTAGGTCTGAGTTTGGATCAACACAGGAAACAAATGGCACTTAAAATGCTCCATCCACCTGTCCATCATGTTCTGAACGGATCCATTCATCCATCTGTCCACTGTATTTTAGACACCCAACTAGAATATTTCTGAAATATTCTTAAATGTAACCAATCCAATATTCCAGCTGAATGCTACATCCAAGTAGGCCATACACACATCCAGTTATTTAAATGCTTGTTCTAGCCATTCAGCTTTGTAACTGCTCCACCAATGCATCTAGTGGTTTTTAAAATGTTCTACAAACACTAAATGCTCCATCCGTCATTTCATCAATCCAAAGTTTTCATCCATATAACCTTCTAAATCCACGATTAATGATTTACTAAGTGCTCCACTGATTAATTACCTACAACAAGTCATAAATCATCCACCCATAAATATATAATCATCCATTCATCCACCTAGAACATGAACATACAACCATAATTCCATCCATGCAAGCTTAAATTATTATTCATCCATCTGAGAAACTGTATAACCACCCAAAATTTGCAGTCCACCTATAACCCTTTATAAAGCATCCATCTAGTATGTCTCTCCTAAATGATCCATCCACATACTGTATAACATCACAAATAATTCATCCATCCGTCTATCCGTTAAAGAAGAAATTGCCTTCTTAATAATTTTAAACCTTCAATCCATCCATCTAACAATTGAAATTTCATTACCTTCAGGCTACTTTCAAAATCCATCCATCCATCCATCCATCCATCCATCCATCCATCCATCCATCCATCCATTTCTAAGACTTTAACTACAAGCTCTCATTAATGCATTATTGCTTTCTAACTGCTCCATCCATCCATCCATCCATCCATCCATCCATCCATCCATCCATCCACCCACCCATCCATCCACCCACCCATCCACCCATCCACCCACCCACCCATCCACCCATCCACCCACCCATCTAGATTCTTGAAGGTTTGTTCTGTCCATAAAGTTATTTATACACTCAACTTTCTAAATCACTCGTCCATGCAGTTAAAGTTCTTCATAAATGCACAATGCATGTAACCATAACCCTTAAGAAATGCTCCACCCATGCATCCATAAGCTCAACCCATCCATTAAGAGCAATTTGATTTATAACTTTTGAAATCATGCATTCCTACATCCAGCCATCACATCTAATGTGGAGTGATGTGGATGATAAAACTGTATGTTCTGTATGTTCTGTATGTTCTTGAGGTTTTTAATTCTTGTTTATGATGACAGTAAAATCACTCCTGTAAGGAATCAGTCCTTGTTAAACTTACCGCCTCTTCTGACCTGTTCATGCTGGGTTTCCAGCTCACAGTGTCATTACTGAATTGCACCTTGAAGCTCGTAACCCAGTGCCAGCTGCAGGAGAAACACAGTTCTGCTGTTGATTGGCACAGATGGGAGTTAAATGATTTTAAGGGTTATAATGGATGGCTGCAGGGTTAAAGACCTCCAGATGGAATTGCGCCCCTGTATGATAACTCCTGTAAAGCGAGTGCCTTTAATAGCATCGACCTGAAGCCACTGTTTCTTGTCTTCATACTGAGAACACCAAGCTCCATCGTACACGTCGCCATCCTCGATACCAGACTAAATAAATACATCAACAGGAATTATAGTTACTTTGGGAATTTTGTACTTTGTACTAAGTAAACTGATCTTTTAATCGAAGTGCACGCAAAGTGAATATTTAACAGTTGTAATGTTTGTCTTGCCTGTATGTTGAGACGGCCCCGGTGGGGTCCAAGACCTTGGCGTTTGTATGAGGAGGCCTGCAGCTGGGCGTCTTTAACCCGCAAGCTTTCCAAACCAAGTGGAGGGCATTCTGACACACACATAAATACACGAGACTATATCAAACATCAAATAAAAGACAGACATAAGTTAACATCTTCTAAAATTAAAATAAAGCTTAAGAAGGACACATTTCTCCAAATGCAACATTAAAAAGCCATGAATCATGTGAGCAGTGTCCAAACTTTGACACAGATCCATATTTCCAGTATTTAAGAAATTCAATGTTTTATATTTAAGTTTGCATTCTGCAGAAGTTAAAGTCGAGTACCAAAGTCTAATCCATCCAGAACTTTGCATCCAATTCCAGCCACCTGGTTCATGACCAGAGATCTGACCCAGAACTTTTGGAATGTCTCAGAACTACCTTTGGAACTTCTGGAGATATGTGACTAAAGATAGTAAAGCCTGGACTGACCACCTCAGCATTTTGCCAATACGACTCTCTCCATGAAAACTGCATGGAAATTGGGACTGAGACCAAAATATACTTTGACAGGAAGAGCTCAAACATTTGCGTAAGAAATTAGAGGTGAAAACCGATGGAGGAGGCTCCTATAAATGGTGTTTTTTAAAATCTGTTACGTAAAATAGACATAAACATAAATAATGACCAACATATAAGAGTTGGATTGTGAATTGATAAACTTAAATAAACATCAGCAATAATTCACTCATGAATAAGATTTTTTATCCTGGTGAGAGTCATGGTGAGTCCCGAACCTATTCAGAAAAACACAGGGTCAAGGAATGAGATACTTCAATGAGCTTCAACGTGGAGTCACCATTCCATCTACTGAGAGGTGACAGAAACAGAGAAGAGTTTCAACACCCCAGACCATAACTGGCATCAAAGATCAAACCCGAGTCCCCAGAGCTGTGTCACACTATTACTATTCAGCTCCATGTCTCAGGACAGATGCAGGCTGTAATCTGAAGCCCTCAGCATGAAGATAACGATCTCAGCGTGTTTGGAAAGAAGAAAAATCACAAGTGTGTGAAGTCCCTCGGTCGCCTCACTAAATAAACTTCCTTTCTTCTCGCTCAGGTTTCACACACAGATGGTGAAGCTTTTTCCTCTTTAAGCTTCTTTAGCTGGGAAACCACACTCACTCAGAATGTGGTCTCATCAACCTTCAGAGGGGGAATATTGAATGGTACTTAATTTTTGCTGGAAAAAGAGAGAGAAAGTGAAGTGCTATGTTTAGAGAAATGAGAAAGTGTGAGGAAAAGAACGATTCTAGGAATTATGAGGACACAGTTTGGTTTTTAAAATGAAGAAAGAGAGTATGAGAGAATGAACTTCTATGGATGAACTTCATAAGTAGACACTAAAACCAGACAGGTGCTGTTCCACCAATCTAATACAGAATAATATGGAAGAACAGAGGCTCACTAATTACAGTTATGAGTTTAATCCCATCTTTGCCACTGCTATTCTGGAGTAAGATCCTGAATCCTCAGCATATCTGAAAATCACTATGGATTAAAGCAGGGTGTCTGATACTGTAACATCAAAACCTCTTATATAATCCAAACTCATTTAACTGCACTGAGCAGACAAAATCAACTTTGTATTTTTACCTAATTTGGGCGGCTGATCCTCCTCTCCTTTGCCCCAAATGCGTTTGTGCAGCTTTGGTTCGATCTTCTCGTTCAGATCTTCAGTGCTGAAGTGAACTCCTAACTTCAGGTTCGCGTTGGATTTTGGACTTGTTGCAGGATCCGCTTTCTTCTTTTCGTTGCTGTTTATCCTGTGAACTGAGGTTTGATTGGATGCTAAATCAGTTTTGGCTGCAGAAAGAAAAGCTGCAGATGATAAAAGTAGTAGAAGTGTAAGATGTGATGCCATGTCTGCACAGTTGGGCTTTCTGAGCTGCAGTGGATGAGCACAAACCCTGCAAAAACCTGCAGATCGGACCGCACGTGAGAAAATGTCACAACAGAGGCAATGTGCAGTCACATCAGTAATCATGGGATTAGGAAATAGAAAGCAAAGTAAATGAGCAGAACATTAAACCTAAATACAAACACACTATACCCATCATATTTGAGACATAAAAATATTGTTTGTTATTTACTAATCAGTTGCTGAACATATAAACTATAATTCTTAATCATATCACAACATTATATATGACATATAAAGTCCATAAGGTACAAATTAAAATAATATATTTGGTCATTTATTTACTGAGGGAAATTATCCAATATTACATATTACTAAATGGCAAAAGTATGTGAACTTCTAGGATGAGCAGTTAATTTGCAAGTGAAATTAGAGTCAGGTGTTTCAATCAATGGAAGCCAATCAGGTGTGAGGGGGCACCCTGTTTAATTTAAAGAACAGGGATTTATAAAAGTCTGCTCTTCATGACATGTTTGTGGAAGTTTATCATGGCAGGAACAAAAGAGATTTCTGAGGACCTCAGAAAAACAGTGGTTGATGCTCATCAGGCTGGAAAAGATTACAAAACCATCTCTAAAGAGTTTGAACACCAATCCACAGACAGATTGCGTACAAATAAATAAAATTAAAGACCATTGGAGCAAGAAACTTTGTAATAAAACGAAAACTGAATAATTAGTTATAATGTTGGCACATTTTAATAGATAATTATTTATGATATATAAACCATTACAAGTGCAGTTCATGCATTATATTATGTTTGAATGGAATAAGTAGGTTGTCTTATTGCGCTGTTTTATCACAGCTATTATTGCTATGAGCTCCATCTACAGGCAATGACAACACACTGCACAATTTCACATTTTAGTGTTCTCCAAAGTGTTCAACCAAGTATGCTAGAGTAAAAGAACTGTATAGGTCACTTAAATGAGTGAAAAAGACTTCAAATATAAATCAAGCTGTAATTAATAAACAAACAAATTGAGCTTTAATAATTTAATCCGTCGTTTTGGAGCAGGAAGCAGAGTCAATTGTGCAGTGCAGGGATTATTATGAGCTTCAACATCTCGACAAAAACCCAATTACACTTAACACGAGATATTTAATATATCCTCATATCGAGAGAACAAAGCCATTAGTTTAGATGTCATTTTAGAATATGTCCACTAGATGGCGCCAAATGACTGTAATGTAATTTGTACCTGCCGCTTATCATTATGATTATTTGACACACAAACACAGAAATAGGAAAATTTGGAATGTGAGAGGAAGCCACGGTCATGCAGCCATGGCCAGGACATGCATACCCCACACATGCAGTGTCTGGGCCAGGAATTTTTCTTTTCCATTGTCACGTTGGGTTTGATTATTAAGAGGATTTTGAAATTGCTTTGAGAGAAAGTTCTAATATTAAAAAGAAAGTGTTATAAATAAGAGAACCTTCTTGTTGAGTGCTATTGCTGGGAATCATGTAAAAATAAAAAAATAATTTTACACTGTTATAATGCAAATTTTACAAAACCACAATCAAACTGACTCTCTAAACTCTCATTCTGATTTCCCTTCATGTTCTATTCATTCACTTTTAATCCAAGTCAGAACACGCAGTGCATCTTACAGCATAGGCTCACACACTGGAACACTTTAAAGACACCAGTCGACCAATGCTTTGGAATGAGGACGCGAAGGAGAGTGTAAAATAGTATTTATTATTAATAGGAGTATTTTATTATATTACTTTCTTTCTTTTTTGCATGTAACAATGATCTGTTTTGTACATTTGGAAATTATTAAATCACTATTTGTATGGTGTTCATTCTTTTTTAATTATTTAATTCTTTATCTTTTTTTATCAGACCTAAAACAGTTCCATGTCCTGTATGCAGCTGATGAGTTAAAGCATTTGATCTTCAGGTCGATGAAGATCACATCATCATGGCTTACTCTCTGACTTCATTCCACAACACATTTGCTTTTTTTTAGTTCTTTATTTAATTTGTGTGTTTTGGCTTGTTGTCTTGTTTCATCATCCACTAAGCTTCGGCTCGCAGGGATCTACCTTGAAATTAATCCCTTAAAATAGCACAAAATGGGGCTTTAGTGTTACATTATTATTTTCTTTATATTTTAAGGGTTATCTGGTAAAAGTCCAGAGTCTCTCTGATTCTCCCTGCTCTCTCCTCGGAAGCTAAACACCCATATCTCTGTGGGTCAGTGTGTGTGTGTGTGTGTGTGTGTGTGTGTGTGTGTGTGTGTGTGTGTGTGTGTGTGTGTGTGTG
>JAVSBU010087165.1:0-21319 GCA_033118015.1 Loricariichthys derbyi
CACTCAGAGTAAACTCAAGTAAGCACGGGAAAAGGCCTTGCCATGACAGCCCAGGTCAAAATACTGCTATGTGAGAACAGGGTGTAAGCTTTCGTAGGTCTATATCCAGGTGTGAGTTCTGCACAATTTAACAGCACCATCAACTTGATCTATCAACAAAAAGACACCAACATAGGACCACAGTGGAGTTAGCAGCAAGTCTTTGTCCACAGACCAGGAGCCCGTGTTTAGTCTCAAACCATTCAGTGCCAGGGGCACCCCTTATTTGCATCCTGTGCACTTCATGGGCCTCCTGTGAGGTGGAACACAGCTACTCCTCTTCTTCTCAGAACCAGTCAGACTCTTGGTTTCTACCATAACAATCTGAATAGTAAAGAACTGCATAGTGAACCTACTTGCATTACTCTAGGCACCTTCATCCAGCATCCTGAAGAAGTTCAAATAGATATCCATTTGACTTATACCCATGAGGGACACAAATAGTTGTGGGGGTTATCCATGAATTCATTGGGAGTAACTGGTTAAAAACCATTTAACCTTAAGCGGGGGATTAGCTACATTTTAAAAATACTTGATGCATTGCAGCTTGTTATATGTGGGACGTCGTAACTGACTGCATCGCAAATCGAGTACAAACTGTCACGGAATTTTTAATCTGCCAGCATAAGACTCGCTTTGGGGGTTCGCTTCTCTCTCTCAGTCTCTCTCACAGACATGTCCATGTTTTCTCTTCTCCCTTGAGAAGACTATAGGCAGAACTCCCTCCTGTTTTTCACCCAGCGGTGCTCTGATCGTTTTAGTCCCGTTTGGATACACATCTCCGTGACTAAAATGGCAAATGTCATATTTTGTTGGTAGGGGGTATAAACAGGGTTTCACAAATCAGAGTCAGTCAGACACATTCCTAAATCTACAAGGGCTATAAAAATCACTGCAGTACTTAACCAGACTAAATGTTGGTGTAACTGATATGAATTCTCTCGTAAGAGAGCAAGGAGAGGAGATAGAAAAAATATGAACAGAGATTAAAGAGAGTTTTAATAGCAACTACAGGTATAAAAATTTATATTTACACTAAATACACTATTATAAACTTATACTATTAGTTTAGAAAAATAACCAGTTCTAGCAGTAGAATGTGACTTAAACCAAGGTTACCATGGGTGATGGAGCAGAGCAACTGGACTTGCTTGAAGACTCGAAGATGTTCTTCAAGAATAGTATAAAATAGTACATAGAATAGTATAGTTCTTCAAGTTCTTCAAGAACAGTCATGGTAACTGTGGGTGGTAGAAGAGAGCAACTGGACTTGCTTCAAGAGTCTTGAAAAACTTCAAGAGTCTTCAAGCAAGTCCAGCTCCTCTATTCTACCACCCTGGACGACTGAGAATCTTCACAGACTTGTAAACCAAGGTTATAGAGAATAAAACCCACTACCACCTCACTTTAATTTAGGATAAGATTAGTTTATTGCCACCTCAGCACATGGCTAAGAACACAACAGTGGCAGCTCGGCACAGGTGGGATTTGAACCCTTGACCGTCTGGTCCACAGTCCAATAACCTTAACCGCTAGGCTACCACAGTTATACTTATGGAGGAACCAAATCTGATCATATTATATAATACATTTTTTCCAGGAGAAATGGGGTTAAGAAGGTCCTTTATATTCTTCTAAGTGAATTTTGATTTAGGAGCACCTGAGTGAGAAGAGATTTTTGAGCCATCTCAGTGCCAAATGAGTTCCCTTTCCATCTGCTTCCTCCATATGAAAATCTCTACGTGAAGATTTTTCTAACTGACGTGGAATCAGGTTAATGATCAGGTTAATGCATTGATTGATCACACGTGGTCAGTGTATAATTCTGCTCACATGCTAGCAACGTTTTACAGGTTCGGATATTAAACACGGCGTTTTTATCAGAAATTAATCAGAATAAACCTGTAGGGTTTTTTTGGTTTGGTCATTTCTGTAGCCCATCTGTTCCTAAAATAGTTGTCCATGAACATTTTAAGATATTTTAATGTTCAATGCTTCCATTGTTGTAGTATCAGCTTTCTCATTTCCTTCTAGTCCACCATGTCCAAGTCTCCAGCAGAAAATTTTGTTAATATGGGATGAGTTGATTCTTGAGTGTTTGCAGACATGTGTTGAGTCTGAACAGATCATTGTCTTCTCTTGGGAGACATGTAAAATCAATCACAGATGTTCTGCTGACAATCTAAATCAATCCAAGTAGCGCTTCAGTGCTCATTTTTGAAACGCCGTTTGTGCAAATTTGCTGTGGGATTAAAACGGTCTCATTATGGAGTGAGTGCATCATAAAACTGTCTTGTCAATAATCACCAAACTGTAGCATCAAAATTAGAGATTGATCTTCATAATCTACATTATAAACATAGTACAGTGCAATTCTAATGTGTCAAAATATTGAGACCAACAGAGGGTTTATTACTAAGTTAAAGCCAAGAACTAGATTCTATACCTGATTACAAAGAAACTCATGGACACAGAAGGAAGGCAGGTCACGCAGCATCGAGTTCAAACGGCCATAATGACCAGCATGTGAGATAAGACGATAAAACCGTGTCAAACAGTCAGTGAAAAGCAGAACTCGTGTCATGTTTCCCAAAACACGACCGTGTCCTCTCTGGAGGAATCACAAAGAACGGCCGAGTGAGGAACCTGAACAGCCCTCGTCGTGCTGCCCTAAATCAGGAGCAACTTTCCTACTAATTTTTCCTGGACAACGACCTGTTTGCAATCTGTGGATCTAATTCAGATAATTCAATATTACGTTACTAGGTTACACTGTTAGAGAATGAAGCTAGAAAGCCAGCTGACATTATCTGGTTACAGCAAGCTGGCTGCTCACTCAGAGCTCAACGCTGAACCAAAACACTCAGCGACATTAGAGAGTGAAATAAAAACAGGAAGAAACTAGAAAAATAGATTTGTGAACATTTTTTAACATCTAATCTTTGGTTTGGGTATTAAAGGACTGTTTATTCATACAACAGAAAAGTTTGTTGTACCCCATATAAATTGGGATTTAAATAAAATAAATCTGATTCAGGAAGTACTGTGATGAGGGCCGAGGATTATGAGAGTATATTCTGTATAACAGGTGAAAAATATCTAATTGGGGAGATCTGGCTATAGTGTTTAAAGCCATAGCATTTGTAGACCTAAAACAGTGCTGCTTACCATAAGTCAAGTGGGTGGGGCTTTTAACTCCTCCCTGAGGAATAGGGACATTTCAGAGGAAAATTACGCTTACAAGCAACTTTTGATTAAAACCGGAGAGGCTTATCCGTATTCATAGTTTTGTATCAAAAACCAACAAAGCAAAAAGACAGCAAAGTTTGATCGTTGGTTGTAGCCAAAGGCGGAAACATTAAATTTAAATATAAACTATGTAAATAACCTAGAAATTATGCATATTTTATAATTTTAGGCCTGTACATCAGTTAGATTCAATGAACAGAATTAACTCGTTAGTCACAATTATCTATATGACAATTAATTGACAGCTAAAGTTCCATGACCGTGACAGGCCTAGCATTAATTTACTGAACAAGGCTGCAGTAAATTAGCTCGCCAAATAAGCTTGTTTCAAGCTATTTACTGACTCTCATATTTGGGCTGAAAATCGGCTGATACGGCTAGTTAACCTTCCATCTCTACCCTTAAAATCTGACCAAAGTCTCATCAGCTTGAGTGAGGAGTGAGACGGAGGCATCAGTGACATGGGTCGGGGGTGTGAAGGACAGCAAGAGAAGATTATTTAATTATTTTAATGGAAAGTAAAAATGTCACTTGCTTCTTCCTGATCCTGCGCCGATCAGCCTAGGCGCCTCCTTGAAACTTGAAAATGTGCAACAATTAACAAAACAGCGTTCACGTCTTTTTCCACTGGGAGAGCAATGTAAGATTAAATGAAATACTTCAATAGATCGTTCCTGGACACGTTGTACTCCTAATGCTAACTCTGGGTTAAATAAACCAGACGGTGAATCGTGCACATGATCTTCATTAGGCCTCCGATCAGAGCTCGTCCCTGCTAAGCGTTTCAACGTAAACGAATTAAGCTGCAGATTTGTGTAATCACGCCTGGCTCTGTGAAGTCCACGTGGCTCAGCAGGACAATGCCAGCTCAGAGCCGCGCCGCTCAATGAGCTAATTCATGCGACGTTCGTACGTCCGAGCCGTAGCTCTGCTCCGCAGATATCAGCCAGCCTCTGTTCCGTCTCTTCTGCGAGCTTCAGACACTGCTCACACCACTTAGTCCTCAACGAGGAATGTCGCATTCACATCCTAATAACTACCGGCAGAGAAGATCCAATCCTCTGCTATAGCACGATCTCTAATAAGAAAAACAAACTAGCAGGTTTTATCACCACTAGTCCTGATCAGGGTCATGGGAAGGGTTCAGAGAGTAACCCCAAACTGGATGCAAGCTAGGGCCTTAATCTTGTCTGTTAGTTATTTTATTTTTGTATTTTCCCACTGTGTACATTTTCTGCATGGACCAGCCCGTCCGGTCAGCGACATGTAAGCAACATGGAGGAAAACTCAAACGCTAAGCAGCTTGGGCAAAAAAAAAAAAAAAAAAAGAAAAGTGTCCATCGTCTTTCTCTTTCAACACTTGGACAACAATCGTTATCAAGGTAAAATGTTCAAATTATCATGACACTGATTTGAGGTCACATGACCCAGCACTGGCAAATACAGGTAGACCCTGGATGGGACACCACATTCTGCCCTGAAGACCTGCCATTTCTAGCAGTTATCACCGAGCCACCGGAGCTGCTAAAGCCACGAGTCACATCACAATTTAAATTGTTTGCTTTTCGTATTAAGATCGAGAAAAAGTGTATCACAACTCAGTATGCCTAAACTTTAATTTAGACAATGATTATCGTCTCCTGAATTATCACGATAAATGATATAGTATTCCACGTAAGCAGGACACTTCTTCCTTTTCAGTCACATGACCAGTGTCCATCCAACATCTATAAACAACCTGCTGGATCTCAGTGTAAACCAGGAGGATTATAACAATCTTATTTATAATGAACAGTAATAATAATAATAATAATAATAATAATAATATATGCGATAGTAGTCATACTCTATGTGCATTACTAAAGAGACTATGATATCCTGACATTTTTACCAGCATTTTTGGACTTGAACTCTTTTTGTGTTAATAAACATATCTACGCCGCCGTCGGTCCGTTATTAACTGCCCAGAGCTTCCATGTGACCTTTATAGTTTTTGTACAGATGCTTCTTACATTTTTTTACCAGAATGAAATTCTCATTTTCAAGTGGCCTTTTAAACATGTCACCTATATGCACTGTCCGGCCCAAAAAAACAAAACAAAAAAACAAAAAAAACCACACAATCTGGACTCTGTGTTGGCTGATCCATGTGTGTAAATGATGTCATTTCTCATGCTCCCTGAACCACTCTCTCACAATTTGAGCCCGATGAATCCTGGCACTGGACCATCTTGGAATATGGCCGTAGAATCAGGGAAGAAAGAAATCCATTGATGGAATAACCTGGTGGTTCAGTATATTCGGGTATCAGCTGACCTCATTTTTGGGCTCATAACGTACTAAACCCAGACCTGACCTAGAACTGCAGCAGAACCCCAGATCATAGCTCCGCCCCCACAGGTGGGACCTTTATTTGGCCGTATAAAGCACTAAGACCATCTGTAGGACTAGGTACATAAGTACTAGGACCAGGTCTACAAAGCTAGAAAACCCAGGATTAGTCCTGGAACCCTTGTACACCTGCAATTACAATTGCATTTCCAATGACAGTCGGTTCCTGCTGGACACACCTGAATCAGCTGGGCTGGTTTATTAAAGGTGTATGGAAGCATCATGCTCTGATCAGATCTTTGCCCTGAGCTTTGGAGGTGCAGGGTCTCCTCTACTCTCAGCTTCAGATTTTAAATGCTAAATAATCCGCACACCTGCTAATGTTTACTGAATTTATTAGAATATTAGCATATAACACCTTCAGTTTAACCATAGACCGTGCCGAGTTTGTCAACCCTGTAATTTAAAACAATAATTCCACAAAGAGAGCTACGCACAGAAAGCAAATACAAGCAGTAAAATGTTCTGCACACAAATTTCCATAACTTGTGAAAGCCTAAACCACAGCTAACAGGCTAGCGCCCAAGCTAACTGGCGTTATAGCGAGCTACCATGGCTGTATTCCAAACGACGTCATGAAACCCTACAAAAGTACGCTACCTAGGACGGAGTATACATGCTGCGACGCCCTACGTAGTGCACTATATATTAAAATGAAAACTACATTTAAGACGTAGTACGTTCGAAATGCCTCAACTACCTTTTACGCAGAGAAACGTCTAATTGAGGAAATGTAGCATTGTATAAATGATTAAATAGATTCGAACTATGTATAAATATGTATAAAATAATAAATGACTCACCAATAACTTCCTGGAGCTCATAATCATCCTTGTTGATGGACCAGGGTTGGGAGCTCAGGTCCTCCGACATGGCTCAAATATTGTAATAAAGCCGTATTTCTGTTTTAAATGGAGCCCGATTCCAATCTCCAAAATCTCCCGCTGCTTTCCGACACTGTACTACTCATAAACGCAAGCCGTCACGCGATAGTTCTTCCCTCAAACAGCGGCTGCCTGCTCTCATTCCCTAAAGTTTGGCACTAGCGCCGCGGCCGCCGCCTTCCACATTCCTGCGGAAGACACAGACGGACGCAAAGCGCCGCCATTTTGGGTGTGGACGGCACGCGAATGGGCAAACATTGCCGCCATGTTGGGTGAGGAAGGCAAACAGAGGCCTTGCTTGGGTTGAACATACAGCGGTGGACGCAGAGGGCCGCCATCTTGAGTGAGGCACTAATAGGAAAAGAAGCATAAACCTCAGTTTAGGCCTACAGCGTGCTATGATTTCAAGTATAATGTTAGAATTATAAATAATAATTATATTATATTATTATTTAATTATATTATATCACACCTTACGTCAGCACTTCCACCTCACAGCTTTGAGATCCTGACTCTGGGCTCTGTGGAGTTTGCATGTTCTCCCTGTGTCTGTGTCGATTTTCTCTGGGTACGCCGGTTGGTGTTTCCAAAGTACTCTTACACTGTGTGTGTGTGTGTGTGTGTGTGTGTGTGTGTGTGTGTGTGTGACCTCAAGTAAATCACTATTCTCATTAACTAGCCTCACCTCATAATCCACATTCCATCGCCTCCTTCCATCCGGCTTTCCCGTGTGTGTGTGTGAGAGAGAGACAGTAATAATAAAACCGTGGTGAGGACGAAGGGACAAGGTGTGCTGTGTTCGAATGTCTGCTGTAGACAGTCATGGGAAAACTCTGAGTCTTGTCAGTGTGTGCGTGTTAGTGTGCATGTGCACGCACTGCTTTAGATAGGAATTGTTCACAGGTTCAGGTTCATTTCCTGCAGCATGTTTTGCTGAGAGCTCTGTGTAGCAACATGCAATGTCACTGCCCCATCATGCAGGCTGGAACATTGAAGATAGGCTCTGTGATGTGTGTTGTTTGTGTAAGTTTTCTGTAGCGACACGCTGAGTTGTGAGTGTTTAGTCATATACAGCGTCGCTGGGTTGCACAACCGTGTTTACCAAACCCATTTAACGATTTAGCTGTCTGAGTCTGCAGACTTGTGTATTACTTGTGTATTATTATGTAGTGTGTGTTGTGATGTATCATTGTGGTGTCTCATAAAGACAATAAAAAGGCCTGCCCTTTTCCTTTCTGAGCAATTTCCTTTTTTCCACATAGTAGCCCTGATAGTGCAAACTATATATAACCTTTTGGATTAGAACATGTTTTTCTGCAAACTGAATAAATACAAATGGATGACCATATATGGACAGGTGGGTGTGTGTCCATATCGAAATGATATATCTACATTTGTCATTTAGTTGTCACCCTTATCCAGCGCAATTTACAACTGATGCAATCTTCTACAATCTGCAATCTTGCTCAAGGACCTACCAGTGGCATCTTGGCAGAGGTGCGATTTCAATCTTGGATCTTCTGGTCCAGAGTGCAGTCCCTTAACCCCTGCACCACCAAAATTCAAGTCTACAGTTTGCTTTCTAGTGCAAATGTGTAACTCTATTGGGAGTGCAAGCTCAATTGTTAACATACTATTGCCCTGTTCACCAGCAGGTGTCGCCAATGCTCTCCAAGGTTGACAACTGGCTGTGGAGCAGTGGAATTGCATGTCCAACATCTACTTTATACAGGGAGTTGAGCTTAGACTGGTCTCTGGTAGTTGGCGTTAATCGATGCATCTCTCTTATTTGAGACTTTTGTAAATAATACATTTGATTCATTAAATATCAGGTTGTAGTATGTGATTTGAACCCATGATAATATCACTCACTAAGAAAACATTCAGATGCATTTTTCCTGTTGATCAGACGAGAAATGTTTGAGGCCATGTTTCTAAAGTATGGTACCTTAACGCACAGTAACTCTAATGTGGGCACACCCCTGGTTGGTACCACAGAGGGCTGCAGCACTGGGAATGAGTTCTCCAGGTTGCATTTCAGTTGCTGGCACCAATAAGTCCAGGTATTTCTAGTGCAGTTTCTAAGGATGTAACGATACATGACTTTGACGATGTATTTATTACTTTTTTTTTTAAACACTTGAGGGTGTCATACAACATCCTTGCAGATGCACATCTTCTGTTCTCTTACTTTGATTTAAGTCCGCACTTGGTGAAGCTGTTAAAATGGCACACTTTTTTGCAGTAGCATCATTTAAACCTTTGTGGATTACAATTACTAATATTTACCTAATTACTTTTTATTTACATTTTTATCCATTACTTTGAATCCTTTATCAGAAATAAAGGAATGTTATCAATTGGTTATCTGCCTGAAAAGGGAAAATCTGAAAGAAGGTTCAAGATTTGGTGGAGCTGCAATTGAATTTTTTTAAACAACTTCAATAACAAAAGACACAAGCAGTGTCTTTTTATCAAATATAAAATTGATAAATGTGAGAAAATGGGATTGTGTACTCAGTTTCGTGAATCGAAACGAATTTTCGACGTTCCCAGCAGCCGGTTACTGGCCGTGGTAAAGTCCAGATGATTTCCCTCCCTGTAGTTTCCAGTCTTTGTGCGAATTGAACGGATTACCTCCCGTTTAGCCACGGGACTTTTTCCACTGTTTTAGTGGTCCTTGCAGTGGGGGTGGGTCTGTCTCAGGTCATCTGACCTGTTTGGGTCACGTGATGCCAACCGAGGGGTTTAATCTAGATCTGGTTTGGCTGCTAAGTCGCGTGACGCCAGTTACCACTTTAACATTGTTGCTTGACACCCTTATGAAAAGCAACTAATACAGTCTTACAAGGTATAGTTCAAGCAGGTATTTGCTTAAGGGCTGTTGCTAAAAGTATGCAACAGGTGGTAGTATGGTGACTTTGATCTTGGTCCTACTGGTCAATAGTCCAGTATCTTATCCACATAAAGCAAGTACAACCATAATGTTCACTGTGCTGTGTAATCGTGCCTTTCACTGCCAAAAAAAGTCGCTTTGGGATGATGTAAGCATGCTCGGGCACAGAACGTTTAAGTTCATTGTGAGCGCAGGCCAGCCGGGGAGTGGGGGAGGAGGGGGACAATCTGCTCTGGCAAAGTACAAAGCAACTGCGCTTATGGATTGTGCTTTAGCAGTCTGTGACTGGATGTTGTCTTGATAGCCTTTGACATATGAAATTAGTGAAAACTGTTTTAATTGTGGTTTATTTGGACTTTTGGAGTTTAGGTGTCTAGTCTGCTGGACTTCTCAGCCATGTGTGTGCAAATCAGTGACGTGTAGATCCAGTGTGGATGAGTGTGTGCTGCAGGCTGAGGTGTGGACAGAGAAAAGCCCTTTGCTCTGCTTTCCCAGGCTACTACTCAGGAAGGCTAAATTTTTTTTACACCGTAGCCACCGCATTGCCCTTTCCGGGGGAAATCCGAGACAAACACAGGCCGGGAGGAGGGGGAAAGAGCGGTCCTGGGAAGAAGAGGGAAAAGGGGGGGTAGTGAAGGAGAGCTGAGGTGTTGGCCACACAGCATGAGCAGAGCAGTTGCTTTCAACGTGACTCAAAGGAACATATACTTCCCCTCAGCTTCTCCATTGTTACACCGACTTTTCTGAAGCCTCCACCTCCCTCTCCTGCTCCTTGAGAAAATGTCTCATCTTCTCGCAGCGTCGTGGGCCTAAAACATTCCCAAAAAACACAAAGGCTCAGTGCCTCTTCAATGACAATACCCCCCTCCTCATCGCTCGCCCTCGTACGCATATTAAATGGTAATTTTGTGACCCTCTTTTTTTTTTTTCCACTTCGCATGCGGTGTGAAGTATCCACATGTAACAATGAATGGGGGTTTCAAAAGAAAGGAATCAAAGGCCGTAGGCTTCTTCTCTTATGCAATATCCCGTAGTTCAAAGGCGTATACCATGAGGTTTAGCAGCCACCTGTTTGGTGACCGATATGAAATTCGACTTTCTTAAACCGGACTGCGACGGCAACACACACATTTTGTAATCGTGTCATATGGATGTAATCTTTTCTTAATAAGTGCGTTTACATGCAGTTAATAAACGGGTAGCTGCAGAAAATCCAATTTCGTCAGTAATCTGATCAACGAGTATACATGCACTTGAGTAATCAGATAGTATGAAACTCGGGTTTGCATGACTCGGGCAATAATTGGATTTCTCCTTTATAACCACTCGGTAATCTCACAGAGATGTGAAAAATTTGAAATTTTAATCTAAAATCATCAAATTCTTTATGTTCTCAAGTACATGTATACAAAGTATTTGATATTCATTTCTCTGCCTTTAATTCCATGCCACATTTAATTCCGAGGTTGCCAAGTCAGGTGGGGTTGGGGGCACACCACCATAATTACTAGAAAAAGAGCCCAAATAAGTGCCAGTTCTTTAGAATGTGTGGACCTGGCAACCATGGATTTAAAACTCAGATTGTAACTGTGTAACTGGTATACGTGCCGTTACTGGGGTAAAATCCAGCTCTTTCTTAATCTGATTTCCAGATCGGCGTATACTGTGTAGAGGAACACTTGAATAATCAGATTACGTTAGAAATCTGACTATGATTGGATTATTAAGTGCATATAAACCCACCTATTGACTCAGACGAGTGCATTTATCTGCATTGCGTAATCTCCAGACAGTCAAATTTTGACGATAATCAAATCTTCTCACTTGGAGTAAATGCACTATTTGTGGGAAACTATTTGTACGTTTCCATGAGTCAGCGAGATAGGTTACTTTCATAAGTGTAACTCCCTCTGGATGGTACTTTTCTGTTTTAGACAGCCTGTAATTAAAACATTTGGCTTTTCTCTGATTTACTATGATTATTCTTCTTCTTTTGGCTTTTCCTTTTTCATGTTTTTTTTCTTTTTCTTTTGGTCAACTTCATTTCATTTGTTAAAAACATCCATTCCTGCATTTCAGACCTGTAAACCCCCAAAAAAAGACCAGGGGGCGATTTAGGGCTAGTACTAAGGTAAAAAATACCAATGTGAATTTCATGGTTATTGAAATTATCCATGAGTCTCCATGAAAGGCTACAAGGAGCAAAAATTATAAAATTATTTGAGGAGCAAACAGGGCCAGATCTACAGTTTGACAATGTCACAGTCCCCAATCACGCCGCTAGAGGGCCTTCACGCATTACCGATCGCGCATGCGTAGCTCGTCAGCGCTGAGGATCTTCAGCTGTGAAGGTCCCTTTAAATACAGATTCGTGTGGGAGGTTCCCTGTCGCGTCCTCTAAACGCTTCCCCACCGATTTCTGTGCGTTCCATTTGGTTTATCGCCACTCACTACTATGTACTTGATCTCTTGAGAGGTTTTCCACGCTCTCGTTTGAGCGTGCGCTCGTTCTCATGAACAACGCTGTTCATGAGAACGAGCGCATGCTCTCGTTTGAGCGTGCGCTCGTTCTCATGAACAACGCTGTTCCTTCCTTTTTGAATAAGCTCGTTCAGTCCCTTTAATCGACGCCGCTCCTTTTCTTTTGAAATAGTGCGTACGGTTCCCTTGAGGATAATTTGTTTGCTCGCTCATGCTTCGGTCCTGATACCTTTGTTCCTTCACCATTCGCCTCGTTAGTTTGGTTTAATTTCAAAGGGGCCATATCCAGCCCTGCGACGGTTAACCTGTGTCTCCGGTGGATGTCCTCCTCTAGGGTCACGGGTACCACCTCACCCACCAAGGGGGGAGGTGGAGTAGGCACCAGGAGGGCCGAGGTAAATGCTTAGAGTCCGTAGATAGCATAGGGTCAGCAGGCTCCCACCGGAGTCGCATACGCTAACCGCCGTTACCTACTGTCCCCTGCTGTTATGCCCCCTGTGCGTAGGTCCTAGTCCCAATATCATGACAGTCAAAAATGAGAAGATCAGTGAAATTAATTTCATACTGTCTGCAATGAAATAAAGTCCAAGTAAATATAAAAGTAAATGGCTCATTTTCACTGCTTGACCCTGTGAAGTTATGGTTATGGGCTGTAATCTTAGGTGGTCCTCCGTTAACTCTTCCCTACTTTAATCCTACATAGAGTCTGTAGAAAAGAGATCTGGTTCTATATAACGATTTGAATAATTAGCATTTTTTTCAGTATCATTCTGGTAATTGTGACAGCCTTCATCAGAAAAGTCATTTGGACTGTGGTGGTGCATCTACCAAAATATGAAATATGAAAACTTCTGGTACAATACTGTCATTCGTATGATATCTTTTATAAAACCTGAAAACATTTCCTGAAAACTAAAAGAAAATCGAATGATGCCTTGTTTTTTTTTACTGCCTTTCAAACCTGCAATTCTATTTTCTGTCAACAGGTGTCACTAGTGTTCATACTGGATTTCTATCATTCAGACATGAATTAGACGTATACAAGGCAGATTTGTCTTCCTATTATTTCCTACTATTGCTGTGAAACTTATTGCTTACATAAACTGGTTTAATTCTACAAGGGAGGTTGAATGCCTTTTCTAAGTCTTACTTCTCCCATGGTTTCTTCCTTTTTTTCCCTTGCCACTGTCACCCTAGGCTGGCTCATTAGGACTATGGGCTCAGTTGTAAAACCGCTTTGAGACAATGCACCATTGTAAAAAGAGCTATAGAAATATTTGACTTGACCGTATTTGGTATCTGTATGACACACTTTAATGGCCTGTATGTAGTTTGGTGTCCAAATGTTGAACAGTGAGCACTTATTCATAGATTTCATTGGCAATTAATTTGATTTTCATGCCTGAGCTCACAACTTTCTCATGCTCCAGTGCAGCATGTGGAACAATGAGCAGGAAAGTGGGTATAAGGAAGGAAAAGTGTAATGATAATGAAGAACGGAAGCAGGAAAGAGGATGAGAATGGTGACGAGAGTGTGTGTGTGTGTGTGTGTGTGTGTGTGTGTGTGTGTGTGTGTAAGTGACAAGTGGGGGTTGTGGGCCATACTGTGACTGTGTGTGTGTCTCCAGGTGTTGACCCAATTGCCCTGAGAGAGCAGCTCTTTGACCTGTGGAGCAGGAAGGAGCTGGAGGCGGTAAGAGATGCTGTAATTCCACTCTCCCTAAAGAGCCACAGCAAACCTGATCCCTACAGAGGATCTTAGAGAACGTCTCACACTACCTGCTGTGGACAGAGAATGTAAAAGAAGCCTGTGATTTCAACCTGCAAACAAAAAAAGATCATATCGTTCACCGAATTGAAATAACATGGCTGCTCTTTCTTCACAGCAGATTACCTCATGCATCATAGTTTCAAGGAATGCAGATCAGGATAAGATATGAGAAAACCGTATGTAGCTTCCTGTATAGGCTTTGTAGTCATGGTAGGAAGGCGTTATATTTGCTTTTAGGAAGATATTTTAAGATTTCACACGTTTTTGCTCATTTTGAAGAATCTTATCAGGTAGAATTGTCAGTCCGTGTGCAGGCAAATAAAGTGCTTGTAACAATTTAAACATCCAAGAGAAAACGGGAATTTTAGTTGTTAAATAATATTAATATTTTTAATATTTGAAGTGTATAAGGATATAGTCGGTTATAGAGTTCACAAGTTGATTTTTCTCACGGTTATTGATTTAATTTTTTTTTAAAAACCTCTTTTTTTTTACATTTCTGAATTGTAACCAATTTAAAACTGTGCTCATTTCTTGTATAAGTTCAATATTTTTTGTCACTCATTCCAGAAGGTTAAACCCATTATATTATATAGATTCATTATACATAGAGTGAAAAATTTCAAGCCTTTATTTCTTGAAATGTTTCACTCTGTCTATAATGAATCTGTATAATTGTTTCACTTTCTGCAATGAGTGACAAAAAATATTGAACTTTATTATGGTATTCTAATTTTTGGGAAGCACTAGTAGGGTCCAATGTGATTAAAAGTAATTAGGCGTTTTGTTGAGAGCAGGCCATATTCGATTTGCTTATGATTGTGTTTAAAAAATGCAATTGCAGGCTCAATAATAACAAATCGCAAATACATTTGAATAAATAATTATTCAAAAATGAATAAATCAGCACAACATCACATACTTACAGCACCATCATCGTTTATAAATAATGCCATAATTAAAATAGAGCTTACGGATTACTTAATTGCATTATTCACCAAATTTTGACCCTAAAGAAACCCCCCATTAAAATAGCACTATATAGCCTTAGAAGAGCACCACATAAATTCAACATTTCATTTGTGACAAATTATCAGAATATTATAGTTATAATGCGATTGAAAGTGGCTAATTAATAAATATTTAATGGTCCAATAATCGTTGGTTAGAAATGTAGCAAGAAGGCAGAAAATAGACTCGAGTCCTTTTGCTCGTCATTGCTCGTTGCTCAACGAGAAGTGGTGAGAAATTGTTCTTGTGACAGAAATCCTCTATTTTATTTAATATAACACTAGCTCTAAACATTGACGCACAAATTAGTATCAGCTTTGTTAAAGTCAGCATGAGTCGGTCCGAAGGATCTGGAACCTCTAATGTGTTGGACTGCAAGGGAAACCTTAACCTCTTTCTTTCCCACTAGCTGAGGCTGCAGATTTCGTCTGGGTTCTCCCAGCTGCTGGACCCCCTTGGCGGGCTTCTCTCGTTACTGGAGGGCTGCCCAGGCATCCAGAAGGGCAGATCTATCACGCTCGGTCAGTTCATCCTCACAGAGTTTGTGCGCTGGAGACGTAGTCACCCGAGGGTTCGAATGACCGAGCTGCAGGAGCAAGACAAGATGAACTTACAGCGCCGAGCTCTAGGGCTCATCACGGCTTCGCAACCCGGATACATGGACCTGCTGCTGGATGTCTACGAGCTACAGGACCTGCAGCCAAGTTTCCTGCTTGAACACGTGGTGTACCTGCAGAACTGCTGCTTCTTTAGAGAGGTGCATCCACAGACACAGTTCATACCCTCATGCTGCACTTTATGTTAAAACATGGAATCAGGTTGATTTTGGGTAGATTTGGTCGAGAGCAGGATTTTCCGCTGCCGACAATCTTAAGATTATATCAACAACTAGAGAGGTGCATTTCCTGCAGAAAATGCGAGTGTGATTGCTGTGATGCAAGTGCCGGGTCAGGGTGCTCCACTCTCCATGCCTGCCGATTTTCGTTTTCCTACCTCAAAAACTGTCAGAGTTAATGGCCATTTGAATTTGGCCGTAATGTTAGGGTCAATTGGAAACTTTTCTCGCGTTTTCGCATATCGCGCGCGAATGCGACATTAGATTTGTTAGCTGTGGATGAGCAACCATCTCCCGAGAATTCTGAACCTTTTGGTGTTTGTCCCGTGTCGATATCTCGAAAACTGCATGGCAAGCATTGACAGAGTGTGCTCAATGCTTTTCCTATGGGCGGATATTGTGGGCGTGGTCAAAATGTTAAGTCAATGGGACATTTGTCTTGTGTTTTTGCGCATAGTGTGAGAATGCGACATTAGATTTCTTAGCTGTGTACAAGCAACCGTCTCCGTAGAATTTTGCACGTTTAGGCGTTTGTCCCGTGTCGATATCTCGAAAACTGCGGGGCAAATTAAGCGTCAAAAAACGGCCAAATAACATTGTGCTCAATGGCTTTCCTATGGCCGGAAATTGTGGGCGTGGTAAAAAGTGACCGGAGTGCCCGATCACGCCGCAACTTCATGTGTTGGGTCAGGGTGCCCCACGGTCCATGCATGCCGAATTTGATGTTTCTAGCTCTAAAATTGTCAGAGTTACGGCCGTCCGAAGTTGGCCATAACTTTAAGTCAATGGGAAACTTTTCTCACATTTTCGCGTGTAGCGTGCGAATGCAACGTGCGATTTCTTATCTGTATACAAGCAACTGTCTCCTCGAGAATTCTGCACGTTTCGATGTTTGTCCCATGTCGATATCTCGAAAACTGCGGGCGAAATTACTCGGCAAAAAACGTCTGAATAATAAGATGATGATAGATGACCTTTGGATAACAATAGTGTGATTGCCTATATGGACTTATCTATAGAGGCACTTTCTGTCAAAGGTGGGCCCACCAACTATGAAGTCCTGCTATCAATTTTGGTATGACAGGCCAAAAAAACTTCAATTGAAATGTCTTTTCATGCTGACATTTTATAGCTTCAGTGCAGTACTACTTCCCCTTACAGTTGTATGGTGTGTTTTCATCATTCATCACAGGCTTAATATCTAAATCCCATCATTCCAAATCACCCCGAGGAGAATGGGGTCATTCTTCCAGCTGGTTCCTCTCAAGGTTTCTTTCTTGCGCCATTTCAAATGTTCTGCTCATCATGATTGTTTTTATTAGATTATTGTAAGGCTCGACAAATTTCTAGGCATTTTTATTCATTGAGTGTGCAGTCAAACCATCTAAGTGCACTTCATTCTAAAAAAAATCCACACCGGATACTGGGTTGCAGAAAAATAATAAACTGCACAAGATAAATCTAGTCAAAACACTAATGTAACAATCAATTCCAAACAACATGGACACAATTTTTAATGCTAAATGGATCTGAGCAGCAGCTCTTAAAGGGAGAACCTCTAGAAACTTATCTCGAGTTTTACTGAAAGCACAATAAAGCATAATCTCAGAATACAGCAAATAAAAAAGGGTAGAAGTAAATTAAAAATACGGAAAAATAAAATGTGTTCTGGGGGAAAAACTTGCAAAGTTTTTATAAATAATTTTCTTAACCCTTTAATGTCCTCACCAAGAAAAAATTATTAAAAACATTTATTTTATTTTATTCTTTTTATTAAATTAATTTTTTTATATATTTTATTTTTTTATAATGAGTTTTATTCAATAATTATTCATTTTCCATTGCTTTTTTTTTCTTGGTGAGGACATTAAAGAGTTAAAAAGATATAGTGACCCAAAAAGTGCTCTACCAAAAAGTTACACAGGATGTTAAAGGGTTAAATGGTTAAATATCATCTTAAGAAATCTTAATTGTCATCTTATATAAGCTATGTTAAATTTTACAAATCGCAGTATATGGCACCAGTATATTTACCATTATTTAGTTTAATCCACTCAGAGGAGAGTAAAATGAAGGAAAACCATCAAAACAAAGCTTGCAAAATATTTTAGCTAACAAGAAATGTACCAAGAAATAGACCTTTACTTGAAAAGCTTTTAAACTTTTGAACTGAAATTAAAAATTTTAAGTTTAAATGCTTACCTTATTAACTTTTCCAGCCTAAGGTAAGTTAAGAAAACATTTAATAACGCAAGGTTTTTAAGAATACCACTTGTTTTTAGGATTGTTCTAAGGAAAAGAGTTGAAGAATAAGACAATTCTTAAGAAGTTATTTGAAAAATAACAGTTTTCCATAACTTTTTCATTAAGAATGAAAAACACATTTAAGAGTTTTCTTAAGACACTTTAGTGAATCCTGTCCCTGAGATTTCTTGACATCATAAGAATTAAGTCTCACTGGTGACCGGTGATGTCATTAGCCACTCCCACTACTTATGGGGGCCAAAACACCACATTTTTTTCGAGTTTTTCGAGTTCAATCCAACGTTTTTCGTTACAAATCAAATGAGCAGTGAAACAGTTTGCGTGAAAAGTAAAAAAAATCTCTTACAAAGAGTCATATATTTAACATCTGTCAGTATTTTGCATGTTCTCTTCTGTTGTTGTACGGAAAAATGGGTTAAAATTATTTCCGATGTGCAAGACTGATTAGCGCTTAGTTACAGTTGTTGTACACTTGAGTTACAATGAAGACAGTAAAACTAAAGGTTCACACACTTTTACCACTCACGGTTAAGTAATATTGGATATTTTTCCTCAGTTGACAATGTGTAATATTTTAGTCTTTGTTTAACTGCATTCTTTAGGACTTGTATGAATCTTGATGGTTCAGGTCTGCAGAAAAACGGGAATTTGAAGGGTTCACAAACTTTCAAGCGCCACTGTATCCGTCAGACGTTTTGTATAACTCTAAGAACTTCAGCATAAATTAAACAACCATTTTAATTAACTAAAAAGCTTTAATTGGCTAAAAAGAAGGTGGAGGGTGTCGGTAGAGGTAATAAAATAGTTTTCTCATTCACCGTTTGTTATAGCAGGTTAGAATTTGTGTAATGGATGTATTTATATTTTTTTCCATATTTGAGCCTTACTTTTTCTTAACGAGGATGACTGGTGCTCAGGTGACTCAGATGTGAGCTTGCCTGGTCACCAGAGCATCATGAAACATTTCCATTTAGACACTTTTCTTCTAAAAATGCGACGAAATCCAGTTAAAATGCAAAGGGGTTCAACTTAAACCAACAGCTGTACCCTGTTTATTCTGAAATATTTTTCTCTAGATAGATTTCTTAGCAAATCTAGAGCCTCTACAGCTTTAAACAAACGTCTGTGCCTGCTAGTCAAACTATATAGTAAAAATACTCACATTTTAACATTTGCCGTGTGAAAAATCGTAGTGACTTTCTCAGATCAATTACCTGTGTTTTTCTAAGGTCTTAGTACTGCTGAAGGACTTGATGTACTTAACTGACTAGTTCTCTGCAGAGGTTGAGCTAAATAAACATGTCGTTTGACCAGGGGTGCCCGAACATGCAGAAGACTATCAACGGCATGCTAAATGTTCTCATAAACTTGGCCTAAACCCTTAACTCTCCAGGATTTCAAATCAAAATTTCAAAGATTTTGGATAGAATATGATTTAACCTGAAAAATGAGTCAAATGAGGTGTAGAATTAATGTTTTTATACTTTGATCCTCTATCTGTTTATTTAAGACGAGAACTACCAGATGCACAAACCCTCCTTTTGTTTTAGGTGACTGCCTGTCTTAAATTGGGCTGAAAAGTATTTGTGTAAGCCGTGACTATGCACCAAACTAGCATAAGATATTCCATACTGAACTTTTCGTGAACTCTTTGCTTTGTTGGCAGGCGGCTTTACTTTGCATGAAAGTTGGACTTCAGAGAGAGCTTGACATGGAGCAGGTTGGTGAACTTGTGTAAACAATGATTACAGTTGCATTCGTGCTTATCTTCTATATTCGTTTTGCTTCTTTTTTAAGATAAAAGTCTTAGGCCACCCATAGATTTGTTGTTTTATTTATGGTTTTATGACCTTGTACAAGTTATCGTCGACGACTGGACCCAAAAATCTCAAACTTTGATTCGTCACTCCACAATACACTTCCACTGATCTTCATTCCAATATTTGGGAGCTTTAACACATCGTAGCCTTTTCACCATGTTCCCCTTCCAAAAAAGGGGTTTCTTGGCTGGTACCCTTCCAAAAAGATCATTATTGATCAAGCTTCTTTGAACTTTAGAAGGCTCAAATTGGCGTCCTGATAAAGCTACCACATTCTGCTATTACTCAAGTGTAAGGGGAGCGTTTCCTTTATCACGGACTCGCTGTTTTTTCGCGGATTTTCAAAAAATATTAATGTAAAATACACTGTATATGGTCATTATATTAACGGTGGCCTCAGACTTTTGCACAGTACTTTATCTCATGGTCTCCTCTCTTAGATGTGTGTGCCACTGATATTGATGGACAAGCTGCCGCTGGCTGAGGCCTTTGTACGTGGTAACGGCGAGCTACAGGAACGTTTGGTCCGGTTGCTGGACTCGTGGTGTGACCCCACCTTTAAGCTGGAGGAAGTGTGCCGGTGAGAGTTTATAGATAAGAGTTTAATCTGTTTACCTCTAGCAGTGGTAGATGCAGGGGCATCAACTGTGAAACTTTGCCCTAATTACTGCCATCTTCCACCTATCATGGCAAGTACAGCCTTGACGTGGACTCTACAATGTGAGCGTTTGCTATTAACATTACTTAATTAAGTTGGCATATTTTTACAAGCTTTTCTTTGTTAAGCATTTCTGCTGCTATACTGATTACTGGAGGTTTTTTATTTTGCCCAGTCAGTGTCTAAATAAGTAAAGACATGGCAGAAGAGATTTAAGAGTGTATTGTGCTGTGTAAAGTGTATTTTATCTTATTTATTTAAAAAAAGAGCTCATTACAGCTCCTTTCACACGCTCCCCTTTCTCTGGGAATTTACCTGTAATTTACAGGCTATAGGTTAAGTGTAAATGCTCCCCAGAGACAAAATGCCTAATAAATGGAGTAATTTACCAGGTCAAAAGTCAGTATCTGGCTTATTTGATATGTGAGAAGAAGCAGATACATTCTTGGGCAAAATGGTTATGCAGGAAGAGAACTCCGATTTAAGATTTTTACCAGTTACGATAAACAGTTAAAGGTGAGTTTATTTAGATAGCTTTTTCTGTACCTTGGATCATTTAAAGTGCTTTAAAATTCATTGTTCCGTTTAACTCTTTACTATCCTTCAAACCCTATTTAACCTTGTAAAGCCTGACCCATCAGAAAATAATCAGAAAATTCTACTTTTTTGAAACTGAGATGATTAGGCCACTTTTACTCAAAATCAAAAAAAAATTTGTCAGATCATTTTATGATTATTATTGTTTTTTTTTTGTATCACATTTGATATATTAGGCGTTTTTGGCAACTTTTGGCTTTGTGCCTTATATACCTGTAGTATCGAATTTGATACACATTTTTAACATGATTTAACTGTAATATAAATTATGAATTACTAAATAAGTATGCATTGTTTAAATAGTGAACGTATTTATTATTAAAATGAGCAACAAATGTTATTTTAACCCTAACATCTTAAAAATGAGCAAAGATCTTCCTGCAGAAAGCGTGTGGATGAATCATGACACCAGCCATTTTGAG
>JAVSBU010087166.1:0-13495 GCA_033118015.1 Loricariichthys derbyi
CACACACACACACACACACACACACACACACACACACACACACACACACACACACACACTGGTGCATAATGCATGAGGAGTCACAGCTAGGAATACAGCTCACTCCCACTCACACAGATGTCCAAGCGTGTGTTTGTGTGTTTAACCTGAGCGGGTTGGAAAAAGTTTCTGTGGAAACAGAGGGGTAAACATTTGCTACTGTGTCCTCAGTACGTTACCTAATTGCCCCTGACCTTCTTGGACCTACACATGGAAAAGAACAAGAGAGAAGTTTGACTTTAGCCTTCCATCATGACATTCATATTTTAAAGCTTAAAATAGGCAGTTTAATTTATTCAAACCAAAGAAAGTTCTTATTCTGCAGAGTCTCAGCAATGAATCTTATATTCAAAATATTATTAGAGGATGGATAACGTCGGAGGATGGATTATTAGAAGATGGATAAAAACACGACAACATCCAACATTTGATTTTCTCACCAACTGGAGTTCCATCTTTGTTTCTCAAAGTCTCAGGTTTTCCAGGATGCTGCTTTTGTACCAAATCAAAATTACAGTCAACTATTTGAAATCATTTAGTTTTGTCATTCATTACTAGCCCTAAATCTTCCAAATTTTGGAAAGTGTTTCAGATCTGAAATGCAGAATCGGATGTTTATTACCAAATTTATACAAAAAGTTGACCAAAGAAAAAAAAAGAAAGATATTAGGTTCATACTGTACAATAAGGACCACTGCATTTTTATGTTAATTTTCGCATTTTCCATACCATCCCAACTTTTCTTAATTTGGGATTGTATAAGATTGCACTGACCCCTAGTGTTAGGCTTTAGCAGAACTATCCCTGCTACACACACGTGTTTTAATGTCATTCTGGAAAGTACACAGAGCAGGTCAGTGGACGCTGAGGCACATAGTACACAGAGGTCACCAACTTTCTGCAGAGTCAAATCCTACAGACCTCCAAACTTCATGTGGCCTTCAGATTAACTCAAGAACAGTGTGAAGAACTTCATGGAATGGATTTCTATAGTCAAGCAGCTGCATCCAGCCATTCATCACCAAGCAAATTGGTGTAAAGCACACCACCACTGGACTCTAGAGCAATATAGATATGTTCTCTGGATTTACAAATCATGGTTCTCCATCTGGCGATCTGGTGGATGAGTCTGGAATGGTCAATTCTGACTGGTTTGATTGTTTTTCAGTTTTAGGCTTGACCCCTTCAGTGAAAGGAACTTCTAATGCTCCCACATACAGATTTTAGACAATTTCATGCTCCCAAAATTGGGGGAACAGTTTGGGTTTTCGGAACAGTTGGCCCCTTCCTGTTCCAACATGGCTCTGCACCAGTGCACAAAGCAAGGTCCAGAAAGAGATAGCTGAGGGTGTTTGGTGTGAAAGAACAATTGACTAACCTGCACAGAGTCCTGACCTCAACCTGATAGAACAGCTTTGGGATGAATTGGAGCAGAGACGGAGAGCCCGACCTTCTCATCCAACATCAGAGTCTGACTAACAAAAGTGCTTCTGGAAGAACGATCCAAAGTTTCCATAAACAACTTTCAAAAGCTTATGGAAACCTTCCCAGAAGAGTTAAAGCTGTTATATCTGCAAAGGGTGGAACGTCATATTAAATCCTAATAGCAGTTAGCTATTTCCAGGTTCTGCTATGTTCCCACGATTCAGCCCATGCTTTTAGGCGTGTAACGTAACGACTCACTGGTAATCTTTGTTTACACCAAGCTTTGATGTAAACAAACATTGCCGTCCTCCTTACGCCAGTCCCAGAACTGACCAGGCAGCAGAGGACGGCCTGAGCAATAACACAGTGCAGTAAACAGTACGTAAATAAATAAAACATTCATTAGAAAGGATGTGGTTAAAAAGCACGCTGCAGCCTGTGGGTGGAACCTGGTCCTCACCATGCTCTAATCCAGACTGCCACATCAGCCTCGAACGGGAGGCTCAATTAGAGAGAACGTAACCACATTACAGAGGGAAGACGGACTGGTCTGAATATATAAACCACAATGCAACGCAGAAAGCTACATGATTTACATGAAATGCAAAAAAAAAACCAACCCCAAAACACTTCTTTATTTAAACTCTGGCTTTATTTTAAATAAGTACAACCCTCTCTGATCTTGTCTTCTTGACTTGACTTCACTGCCATCCCCATAGAAAGCTAATAGAAACTTTATAGACTAAAAAAAAAAGAAAAGAAAAAAAAGGCCACTTTATTACAGACCTCCATGCACAGGAATCAAAGGGCTCATGACAACATTACAGACCTAAATTATATTTATGACCAGTGCATGTTTTTCCACTGCTCATCCAACATTTGTGTTCTTTTCCCTGATGGAGTCTTAACTTCCTTTTACCTGTGCACAGCAATGGCACTCAAACTGTCCGTCTGCTGTTATGGAGCATCCATGCAAAGGAACAATGAGATGTGCGTTCAGGAATAGGACTGAGTATGACATTGTGTTGGCCAAGTGCCCCCATAAATAGTTGATGGGGTTTAGGTCGGGAGACTTTGATGGAAAGTCCATGATCACCTTGATTTTGTGGAAGATTAGCAGTAAAGGTACAAGACTGTGTTGAGGGTTCAAATCCCACCTCTGCCAAGCTGCCACTGTTGGGTCCTTGATCAAAGTCCATGACCCACAATTGCTTGGATTGTAAGTTGGCATCAGCTGGAAGTCTCTGGGGAAAAATGTGTCTTGTAATAAAGTGACTAAATGAACATGTATCTTTTTAAGTCTTCGAGTCTCTGTTGTGCAGCTTTGAGGTGCTTTGGGTTGTTGTGTATGTATTAATGTTCTGACGTGAGTTTGGCCACAAATTAACCACTGGGTGCAGGGCAGGAAAACACGCTGAACATGACACCAGTCCAAAGCGATTCATCATAGTCTTATTACACTCATTCTGACTCACTCACTTGATGGTGCTTTAGTGGTGCCAGTCCATACTGGCATGTCTTTGCCACACAGATGGGAACCAGAAGAAAGGCTCCAACACACACCTTTGTAAATTCTGATTTGATCGGTTTACTCATTTTATCTCACACTCCCGTAATATTATACATAAACAGTCACCAATCCTGCAGACCCACTCACATTGTGCTCTTTAATTTGGATTGTTCCTGTAGTGGAATTCCTTTCATCCTCTATTTGCTTTGTGTTTGCATTGCTTTCATCTTTTGATTTGCTTTGCTCGTTTGTGCTGCCTTTTAAAACGCTGTTTTCAAAAAATGTTTCCTTCTTTGTGTTCATTTCCAGTCCTTTTCTTACCCTGGCTTATTATCTCCTGTTCTCAATCGATAGGTGAATTTCGAGCCAGCCACAAGCTCTTTTTAAAAAGCAGTGTAGCTAAACGAAGCGGGAATGCTCTGCTAAACATCCTTCATTTATGCTCACAGATCAAGTATTTAGAAGACGCTCATATCCAGAGTGCCTCCCTTAAACAAGTGCTTTGCGTCCTAATTAGGGGACATTTTTATAAACACATTTGTAAGGTGGATACAGTCCAATATATAATACCTGAGTAATGTTTGTGTAACTCACTTTAGTTTTCCCATATTATACTTATTTTAACCCAGCATTTTCTGCTCAACGTTTAAGCTAACGTTTGTACACTGCAGTATTACTTGTTACATCAAACAAGCACCATATGGACAAAAGTATTGGGACACACCTCCTAATCATTAAAATTCATGCAGTCCTGGTTCCACAGGGGTGTAAAATCCAGCACCTATGGGTCGTTATAAAGAGCCGACTGAATTCGAGTGTGGTTCTGCAATAGGATGGAACCTTGTACAGTTGGTAAAACTTCTTCCCTTCTGGATTTTGCACCATCAGCTGTGAGTGGTTTTATTGAAACGTGGAAGCGTTTAGGAGTCACGAAGTGTCTGACTACAAAGCTCGAGGTTGCCCACTGCTGAGGGGCACAATGCATAAAAGTCACCCAATAACTGCATTAACATCATGATATGGGTGTGCATCACTAAGCCTTACATCACCAGGTGTTGAATGGAGTTTTGTAAAGCCACTGGATTCTGGAGCAACGGAAATCCTTCTTTATCTGGCAGTCTGGAGTTTGGTGGGGGGGAGATAAAGCTAGGCAGCTGTTTTCCAGGATTTGATTTTGCCCCTTTGGAAAAGACATTTTGGATAATTGCATGCTTCTAACTTTGTGGGAATAGTTTGGGGGAAAAAACAAGGCCAATAAAGGCATTTTTGCCTTTTGGTGGAACATGATTTGGTATGGAAGAACATGATCAAACACTTTTGGGAGGAACTAGAACAGAGATTGTGAGAAAGGCTTGTTGCTCTTCTGGATGAAGACACAAAAGAAAGACACAGTCCAAGATCTTGTAGAAAGTCTTCCCAGAAGAGTGGAAGCTGTTAGAGCTGCAAAGAGGGAACCATATGATGTATATATAAATACTGGCTTCAACAGACTTTGCTTATTATCCAACATGGTGTCTTTTCTTTATCTGGAACACTAATCAGCGACTGCACGAGAGGTGTGTGCAATAAAAGTGATAAAAGGTGAGAGTCCTTGCTTTACAGAGCCAGTGGAACAGAAATTTAAAAGGTAATAGTTCCAGCTCACTCAGTGTAAAATGCCGACGCTCAGCTGTGAAGATGAATCTGTGATAATAATGTGTTGCTTATGGTGAAAAAAATTGATCGATCAACATTAAGACAGAAAAACAGACTTCCATAGGTGCAGGACATCCAGGAAGTTAATGGAAGATTTAATGGTTTTTTTTTTTTTTTTTTTTTTTTTTTTTTTGCAAGAAAAACTAAGATTTTGCTTCCTTTTGAAGCATCCAAGCTCACAAGTTTCATATAGGCTTGTTTAGAAAAGCAAAAACAACAGCATGCAAGAAAGATGGAACTGTGTTTAGTAAGATTATATGTTCCTCAAGAACCTATTTATTCACTTCCCGTTTTGTACTTCTCGAAACCATCCTGTGATTATGCAAATCTTAAACAGAGCAAAACACAACAGCTCAGAACACAATGTTTGTGCACTTCAGGATAAAGTACAGTCACTATGGCTGCACCCCACCCCCACCTACTTTTCCACTTTCCCAGGTCAATAAAAACGACTTTTACATCGAACTGAAGACATTTATTAAATACATGCAACTTATAAATTAAGCATTTATAATTACATACATGAACAACAGTACAATTTTTACAGTAACCTTACACACTCTTGTGCATTCATACATTCATTAACATACATCCTGTAATTTATGCAGCTGTTACCATGGCAGGGCTGCACGGTTATAGCTACATAATTATGATTATTTTACTTATTAATTATATTTTAAGGCACTCTGGTGAAGCAGTCGTCTAATATGCTATACTATTGGGCATCGCATGTGGGAAGGGAGGTAGGGCTGGCTGATTGGGGATCAGTCCCTGGTGTTCTAAGCAGGCTTACGCCTGTGTTGTGTGCTTTTTGGGATGTTTAAACATGAGAAGGTATATATAAATAAACGGAAAGTACACTTTTATTAGATTTGTTACACTGGAGTCTATCTACAGGCTAGCACTAACACGTAACGTTGCTCCAGTTCATCACAGGGCTGCGTTAGTTGTTGTTGGAGCACCTGGAAATGTTTTCTTATGTGCCTTAGCTATTTATACATAGCGTTTACAAATAGTATACCAATGCTTGTTTACCATTGCTTTTATTAATAAGAAGAACAGGAACGCCATCGCTTTCACCAAGCCAGGTTAGACTGTGAGATATTAGGGGCCCAAACCCTTAAGCTCGAATACTTTCTGCTGCACCACTCAGCCTGATCCATGATCTGCATCATTAATGAAGGACGCTCTTGCAAAATGTTTCCTTGTTTCAGATTCTGTTCTTGTTTTAGGGACCCAGAACTGAAGCAATGAACTGAAACCATCAAGAGTTCCTCCTACAGCTGGCGACATGAAAAGATTGACCAACATTTGGTTGCCTGCCAGTCACAAGCTCGAGGATGTGTGATTCAGCCAACACCAAGTGACTCAGAAGTCCTGAAACAGGACGATTTCCTGTGTGAGTGGAAGTCAGTGTTTAATACAGGAGACAAAGTTAAGAGAGGAGAGGGACTGAAATGAGACAAAGACGAAACAAGGCAAGTGGAGAACATGCAAACTCCTCACAAACAGTGACATGGTAAACGCAGCCTGAAGTAAACAGGATGCAAACCATGTTAGAGTTTATCTCACAGTACCTGGATGCCTAGTTTAATTCACTAGCCCAAACACCCCCAGGTTTCAGAGGGCCTTGTGGAACAGAGGACTAAGATCTAAAAGTAATAATATTTTTTTTGTTTTGGTGGAGCAGAATCATGTGACTTACAGCTTTATTAAAAAGAACATTTTTCCTCACTTTTATTCGCAGTTCAGCTACAGCAATACTACATTTTCCAACTCGGCCTGCCATTTAACTCTTTTTGTGATATTTGGCTTGGTTTATCTTTTTTTTTCAAATATTGAAATACTTCTTTTGTGCATTAAAAAGAGTAAAAGCAGGCTAAATGAGTCAGTGCCCCCCTGTGATGCCAATGACACTAGCACTCAAAACATGCTCAGACCTTATCCAGCTACAATCTGTGTAGGAAATGAACTACTAATCCCATAATTCAGTTCACCACCTCGTAGTCACATGACCTACCGGCACTTAACAGCATACACTACTCTGTTCAAACCTCATGGTTACATCCTGGTAACCATGGCATGTCATCCCTGTCACCATGACAACAGATCAACTGTCATGTCTCCACAGATTAGCTAAAGGAAAGGACAGGGCTGTACGGGTTAAAACATCGCGGTCTAAAAGTCAAATAGCATATTGTACGTAATTAAATGCCAAAGGTAATTTTTATAAAGATCATTTTTATACTGTTTTAACTGTTTATGTTTCCGTGTTAAATTCTAAGCTCATGTCTGGACACACATCTTAAATTTACCTAAATCAAATTTCTTATAATATCTTTAATATATTAAATTATTATATGTTATTATTTTCTCTTTTCTTTTGTTTAAGAATTAGTTTAATCAACAGACCAATTTGTTTCTTAAAGCTTAACCCTGCTTTTTTTAATTGCTGTACCTAAGACTGGATGTCAGTCATTTGCTGGGCAGTTTGTGGCCTCGGTTTCGGTGCCAGGGGACAAAACGGAAAACTGTGGTGAGCTAGAGTATTAGACACAACGAGGAATAAACCTATTAATCACTTATAATTAACCCATTTGTATTTGCTTATTAATTCAGGCACATACTCTCACTCACACACACTTTAGAGACACCAACATGCGAAGAACATACAAACTCCCTAACCGCCGTGCTGCTGTGTTACCCTTTAACGGATTTGGCTTTGTCTAATAAATAAAATAAAATAAAATAAAATAAAATAAAATAAAATAAAATAAAATGAAATAAAAGTATCCATGCTTTTTACTTCTGATTAACTTCTAATTAACCAGTCAATGGTTTTTGCTGACTGATTGAATAAAAACAGCTCTCTGTAATTTATCCTATTTTCATAATCAGAACCAGGCTATAGCAAATGTTTTGTAAGGATGGTTTAGAGACCCTGTACCCCAAAGGCTTGGGACGGGAAGTCCCACGATGAGCTGTTTCTCTTTTGCCTTTCCTACGCAAGGCCTCAGCGGTATAAATATTGTGCGAGAGGAAACTCATGCTCTCTCTCTCTCCCTCTCTCTTTATCTCGTTCTGACTGCTCTCTTCCCACACATGGCACTTTTATGTTGGTATGACATCATGGCCCTTCTGAGTAAACACAGTCAGTACTTCAGATTCCTATAGGCAGGCTGGAGAAAAAAACAATTTGAGAATACATATTTTAAACTATTTCATGCACAAGTACCGGTGAGAATCTCCCTGATTACAGCACCCACTAACAATATAGTACTTCCTAAATCATCTACACAAACTGTGCATTTTAGAGTGCATTGAATTGTGCAATTACATTGAATTTCAAGAATCGTTGGTCCAGAACCGATCAACCAACTGTGGGCATGAGGTGGTCATTTTAAACCCAAACGTCACGATACCATAAGACACCACATAACAGGGTTAGAAAACGTTTACACCTGAGACCGAAGACTAAAACACAAGATCTATTCAGCATCGATGTGCTTACAGTGGATCCCTCGGCCCAGGCTGCTTCTCTGCGGGCGCCCGAGCCGGATGAGGCGAGGCAGGTGGGTCCAACAGTAGGACAGCCGAGCGGCGACCAGGTCCAAAGAGGCAGGGCTGAATCCGGCCCACAGGTTTGACGGGACCGTCTCTTTGACGAGCGCAGGTAGAGCAACCGATTCGGGAAGCAGTCCGGCATCACCACCAAGGAGGAGGTGGCGGAGCGTGCGGGTCTGCAAACCGTCTCGAAGAAATCGCAGCAGGTCTTCCAGCCTGTCTGTCAGATGCCGATCATCCCAGGCCTCAAATGGCGTGCTGAGTAGCAGACGAAGCCAGATGGTTTTTAGGGCGTAAGAGGAGAGCACGCCTCTCCACTCGGCGTTGGCTTTCTGGTCTAAGCTCTGACTCCCAAGATCTCGCACCTCCTTGAGTAGCTGGAGGCACTTCAGGTGACAAGAACCAGAAGGGAGTTTGCCTTTTAGCCATCCCAAAAGCTTTTGCTCCTGCTTGGGGAAGTAGATCGTCCAAAGGTCCTCCGAACTCTGAGCTCCTGGGAGGGCAACCAAAAAGGCAGAATCACCCAGTGGCAAGGCCGGGATGAGCCGAACACCCATGGAAATGTGACAGCAGACATAATCCGAGCGGGGTGTGAGGTGCAGCTGGACCCGCTGCCCCTCAACGAGGGAAAGACTGAGGGAGCAGCGCTGCTCGAACGGGTACCGCACGGTTGAAAGGCATCGCTGGGTGGCGGCATAGAACCAGCGCAGCACTGAATCTGGGCTTAGCCTATACACGCCTGCTGAGCCATGTAAATGCAGGTACGAATCTGTAAAGTGTTTGTGACGCCGCAGCCACTCCTCCTTGCGTGGAGTCTCTAGGGTGACCCTGGGTGCCCCGCCACGGGTACCAGTGAAAACGAGAGGCTCCAATTTAAGCCCCCGGGGCAGCCTGAGAGGGATGAGGATATCGAAGCAGTCTGGTGATCCCACCTTGTGCTCCTCGTATGAGCTTCCGATTTGCACGATGTCACCGCGAAACGCCATGCATGACTCGGGAGGGACGTCGGCTCGCCCCGCACGCACCAGCTCACTCACCAGTTTGGCCACATGTGCCTTGCTGTGGCCCAGGACGTGGGGAGAGAGGCGTACATGCCTCTCGAAGTGTTCGTCCAGGAGCTCCCTTTTAGGGACCGATGATTTGCTGGTGGCATTGGCGTGGTGAACCCGCTTGGCGGTACGGCGTTGAGATGAGCAGTACCTGATGAAGAAGTAACAGAGCACAAAAGCTAGGATGTACTTAATGAGCGAGATGGCTACCAGGCCCTGGTCAGAGCAGCCATCAGCCTGGTCGTCAGCTCGTCGCAGGAGAAAGTGATGCAGCAACAGCCCGGTTGCGAGAATGCAGGCGACCAGAGGCCAGAAAACCCTGAGATTTAGCGTGTACACTCTCCTCATGTTCCTCTTCCAGTCCGGGCCACTCCGTGGGAACTGGAGTCATTAGCCCATGCTGCATCAGACCTCCAGCTGTTGTAGAGCTGATGTTCTCCTCACTTAAATCCGTTACAGCATTTGAAACTTTTGAGTTTCGCTCGATCACTCGTTTGAAAATCCCCCTCTTCCTACAGCGAGCAACATTTGAAACGAGAGCAGACGCAGAGTGTGTGAGCTCAGAGGAAATGCCAAACACTTGAGAGAGGAATTTCTGTTTTGAAAAAAAAAAAAAAGTTGAGCCGCTCAGAGTCACACTCCTCCCAATGCCCTTCCCCCTGCTCTCAGAGAGACACAGAGAGCAGAAACCAACTTCCTGCCATGTGTTTAACTTCTGCTGACCTTCGGACAACTTTTAGATCTGTGCATTTTCACGGAAGCAAAGCCCATAAAGGCAACAAAATAGATTTGCAAGGAATTAAGGCAAACGAGTACGTTCATCTTCCTATAAAGAATTACGATTGCACCACTATGAGTGGTTATTAGACAGAGCGTGGTGAGGTATTACTGTTTTTACACAACACGCCCCGCAGCACATTTATTATCATCCCTGATGCATGACATCATCGAGCGTACACCAAACAAGAGCTTATTGAGGGAGCTACTTCATCTCTTCTGCATGCTTAACCAGATGATCTTGAAGAAGAACCGACAGCTACGACCATCCTGACCCTCAGAGGTTTTGCATAGTAGTGCAGAATTTTCATATCAGCACAGTGCACAGTAAAGTCATTGAGCAGCTCGGAGTCACAGAGCACTTTGTGTTAGTACCACGGCACTCACTATTGAGAACATACATAGGATAGGCACAGGACCACCCCTCCCTCCCAAACCCCAAACCAACCCAACCCAACCCTCAGAAACCCTGACCTGCATAAGCAGGGCTAAAGTGGGAGGCTTTGGTATCTCGATTTCCATTCATTAGTGGTTTGGATAGTTTTTTTATATCATGCTCCAGCAACACATTACAAAAAGTTGGGACGGGGCAATTTAGGGCTTGTAATGAGGTAAAAAAAACTAATGTGATTTCAACAGGTGATTATAATCATGGCTTGCTACAAAAGCAATGTATTACATTTAAAAGGTTAAAAGCCTTTGAAGAGCAAAGATCTACATTTTGTCAAATTATTAAAATGTTCCTCAAAGAAAGATTGGTAAGGATTTAGATATTTCAGTGCTCATTTTTTCTGATTTGTCTTGTTGAAAAATGCATGGATGTCCCTAGAAAATATTTTATGTCTATGTTGCTCTAAAATCTCACTGCACTCTTCTGCATTATGTTTGCATCACAGGAGTGTAAATGACCTTTAATAAGGGCCCAGACCCGACCCAGTACCATGACAGAGCCTGGCTTTTTGTTGCCATTACCAGCCTGGATGGTTCCTTTCTTTTGTCTTTGGGCAACAGCACACAGCATCCATTTCCACAAAAGAGCCCAATCTCTGTTCTCACTGGGTGATGGTCCTTTCCAGATTCCTCTGAGCCCAGAGAAGTGGAATTTGGAATTTACCAATTTGTGCTCCCCATACGAGATAAATCCTCTTTATCCACGACCAAAGCAGCGTTCTTTTTTCCCCAGTGTCACTACAGTATGAATCTTTTGTCTACTGAGTGTGACATCACATCTTCGGCAGTGTTCGATAATTTCTGTGACAACTGAAACTCTCTAGCTCCAGGTAACGATTTTGAGCGTGTTTAACGACTTTTAACAGGTTAAAAAAATAACGAATCAGCAAAACGTTCAGCGGAATTAAACACTATTTATTCGACTCTATCCATTCAGCTTAAGTAGATATGAGCAGTAAATGGTAACTTTAATCAATTAAAAACCTGGTACAGAAATTAAAGCCAAATCAACATGTCACTTGTCTGTTATTTTGAATTTACATCCCCTCAGTGATTTCAACCCGAGTTCACAGCTCAGACCACAGATGTTCACAACACAAGACCCCCATGGGAGTCACATAAAGGCTGGCAGAGCAAAACCTCTGATATGACATTCAAACTGGATCCAGACTCTGGTAACAATATCAGAGGATCCAGAGGGATTTTATTTGCTTCCTCGGGAAGGAAGCGCTATTTTATCCTGAACTCAAGATAAAGCCTGGAACGGGCCAAAAGCAGAGTGAAGCGACCGCATCTCTGCCAAACTCTTTATCACCTGCTTATCAAACTGCTCGAGCTATTCTGATCCAGGGCCTGGCGCCAGGGCAGAATCAGTTAGTACAGGAGGAGGAGTCTCACATTTACACAGGGTGGTGATAATCCAAGTGAAATATAATTAGCCAAAATCCAAAGCGAAACCGCAGAATCTGATTGATGCTATAAAACAGTGAACCACTACTTCCACATGATCAACCTGACCTGTACACAAAGCCAATTAAAAAAAAAAAAAAAGATAGCACAAGATACATGCAAATAAAGTAAAAAGATATGAGTTATCACCAGCCACCAGCAATCACACCGTTTATTTTACCTTTATCTTTATCATTATTAGCTTTTCATTGTATTATCTGTGGATAAAGTTGAATAAATCAAGCAATCATCCCTTATTTTCACTCAAACAGACAGTGATCCTCATTTTCAATGCCTAAGGGTTAACCCAAAGGGACCAAAATATAAAAATGTAACTTAACACAGTAAAATAAAATGCGAAAGACTGACAATAAAACAGAATAACGAGATAAATGGAAAAAATAATTAAGACAAACAGTTAAGGTTTCATTAAGGGACTGAAAAATAAAATAATAGCAACCAATAATAAACCAACTAACAGAATTTTGATTTAATAATCTTCATAAAAATAAAAAAAATAAAATAAAAAAATAATCTGATTAAATAAAAGGGTAAAAATGAGAATCTAAGTTTTAAAAAATGAAAATTTAAGTTTAAAATAAGACAAGTAAAAATGAGGTTTTACAGCAATCAACAAAATGATAACATTTGAATGAAAAAGAAGAATAGGATTTTAAAAATGAGACTAAAATGAAGCGAAGTTTATTCATTTAGAAATAACTGACAAAATAATCATAATTCTAATACAAGTAATGCAAATAAAATTAATAAGTGCAAACTGGCCGGCCTTAATCTGGTGTTTTAGTGTACCTGAGGTTACAAGAGCGCTTATTTGCAGCGTATATGTGGCTTACAGGCTTCAAACAAATGCTTAAATTTGAGTAAAGTCTTGTGCTGGACATTAATATTAACAATATCAATGACTGTTTCCATAACTTGATTTAACTCCAGCCTTAATAAAGAATCATTATGTGAGAAATGGGTTGCACATGCATATAAAGCAGAAGTTCATATACTTTTAATCACTCAAAGATATGGAATGTTGGATAATTTCCCTCTATAAATAAATGTAAATGTATAATATTTAAACAGAGGAAATTCAAGACCATTGTTACCCTCCCCAGGAGCAGTCAACCAACAAAGAACAAGGGGACCCAAGGTAACCTCTACGCAACTAAAGGTCTCACTTGAACGAATGAGGCCCAAAATATAACTATTTAGTTTAAACAAGTAGTGTTATATTATATCTGGCTGAAGGAAAATGCTGCATTAAAGCATAAGGACGTCTTCCTATCTGTGAAACATGTGGAGGATTTGGTGAAGCCTACAAAAATATTTGCTGCACTGAAAGTTCCCAAGAGAGCAGTGGCCTCCATAATTCATAAATGGAAGATGTTTGGAATAACCAGGACTCTTGATCTGCTGCCCCACCAAACTGAGTAATCAAAAGAGAAGAGGCTCTGGAGAGGTGAACAAGAACCCCATGTTCACTCTGGTTGAGCTCCAAAGATCTTGTTTCACACAGTCTGAGAGTCCT
>JAVSBU010087374.1:0-13495 GCA_033118015.1 Loricariichthys derbyi
GCTATTCTATACTGTTGCTTACGGTAACGGAAATATAAAGGCCGCGCTCCGAATGAGGCTAATTTTAAAATAGAAGCCCTATCAATGGTGTAGAACAACAAAATCCCGGACGTTTTTGAAATTCCCCCCGGACATTTTTTAAGTCTCAAAAAGAGGACATGTCTGGGTAAAAGAGGACGTCTGGTCACCCTATGTGATAACCTTTAGGATTGTCAGAGATTACGCATCTTGTGGTATGTTATTGGGCTGTACTTCCTAGGACAGCATGATCTGGCTATGGTGGCAGCAGATTTAAATGTTCCACACTTGTAAATTATTTCCCAGACTGTGGAATGGTTGATTTTGAATTATTTTCAAATCTTTTTAACCTCCCTTTCCAGACTGGTGTGTATCTACAGTCTTCTTTTTGAAGGCCTCAGAACTCCATGGTGATGCCACTCACTACAACAATCAGGAGCAAACCAAATTAATGTCTGAGGTTTAAATAAGACAGTGTCCTCCAATGTTGTCTTTAGGCCGTATTTAGGCCACACCCTCCCATAAACACAAAAATAACCATGACATGCCCTCGGCACGCCGAGTAAACTCGCATAATCACATGAAAAGTCCGCACCACGACAGCCACGACAAAATACTCCCATGTGTGAAAGGGGTATAAACGCTCTTGGGCAATTCACCAGAGCTGGACAGGTTGCAAGTGCAATCATCTTACACGATGATGTCACAGAGCTGGTGGATGACACCCTGTTGCTCCTTAATGTTCTTTGACTGCTTGTCCTCAGCAGACTATTTGCTGGCTTTCTGGTGCATCAGCTTCAAAAGTGGCTTCCTTCTATGATGACGGTCATGCATACAGAGTTGACGCAGTGTGTGATGTATAGTCTGAGCACAGACAGTCGGACCTCCCACTTCTACAACCTCTGCAGCAAATGTTGGCAGCACTCGTGCATCTATTTTAAGCCAACATCTGGATACAACTCTGAACATGTAGATTCAACTTCTTTTGTCAACCCTGCCTACCCCTGTTCTGAGTGGAACCTGTCATGGAAAACCACTCGTATGACCTTGGCCACCATGCTGTAACACTTTCAGGGCGTTTGCAATCTTCTTATAGTCTAGGCCATGTTTGTGAAGAACAAGAATTTTATTGATCACTAATCATTAAGCACCTCAGCTAACTGATCAGACAACATTACTATAACTGATAGGCCTATGTTGTTTCAGGTAAGCATTAGGCTCTATTGATTTGTGTTTAGTGTGACAGTAATTAGTGCATTTTCAACACACGCACGCACACGCAGCTGTGCAGTTGACCCAGATTATGGTCCAACATACCCATGCTGTAGCACTAGCTGACTGCACAAGAGCCTGTCAGGTTTACATTTAAACCAGGAAGGCCCCAGGAGTGCCTGCTATGTTATCCTGTTGTGCCCCAGGATGCGCAACCATCACAATCTAAGAAATCGGGACTAGTATGAACATGCAAAACTATAAACCGTGTACAGTGAGTTTCAGTATTTTAGGACTAAAATGCTTGGTGGAAGTGAAATTGCATCTTAAATTGTACCAGTGCTCCAGTTGCATTCAAAAGGCTATTCCTTATGTATGTGAGAAGGGATGTTGGGACATGTCACAGATTTGTACAGAGTTAAATAAAGATGATAAACTTTTCTGGGTACATGTTAAAAGTGTGGTACGGCACGGTCGTACAGTGGTTAGCATTGTAACATCACAGCTTAGAGATCCCTGGTTCGATCCCAACCCTGGGCCCCATCTCTGTGATGTTTGCATGTTCTTTCCATATCTGCATGGGTTTTTCCCAGGTAGGCCTTGTTCCTCCCACCTTCTAAAGACATGCTTTAGGTTAATTGGTGTTTCCTAAGTGTGATTGTGTGTGTGGGTATATATATATATATGAGCCCACCTATGGACTGGATTAACCATGACAAAGACAGTGCTGGAGGGACCAGAGGCCTGGTGTAACTGACAAGCATGAAACATTGTTCTCACAGAACGTTACAACAGACAGTTATGGTTTCACAAGACTGCAAGAGAGCAATTATGCTCCACTTTTGAAGTGAGAGCTTGCAGTGACATGCATGAGTAAAACCAACTCTTGTTATAGGTCCTTTCCCCAATTTCTGCACCAGATTTACATGATTTTTGGAAATGTTTTAGCTGCAATAAAAGCCTGTTGCAGACACACTGCTGGCTCAGCCTCCTCTCCTATATCATTCAAAGGGCAAGCAGCAACTAATAATACACCCTGTGTTTAAGGGGTGTGAGTCAAGCTGAGGAGTGAGAAAGAGAGAGCGAAGTGTCTGAGATTATTTTGGTGTTATATGCCAACATGGAGGTGGTACTAATGATGATCACACTTTCGAACTGTCTCTTAAGCTCAACTGAATCAAACCATTTAAAAGCACCTACACAATGCTCGTTAAATAGAAATTTAATATTGTGATATTATAACAAACATTTGGACACTGTACGTTTGGCTTTCTTGTAGCTCTTTAAGATGCAATCTTGTCTGAACTAAACTGATTTATTTTAATTTTTTAACCTTTGTGTTGTAAACTAGCTACTCAAATATTTAATCATGGTACTCTATTTTTCAATTTACAAATCTGTACCTGTTGTGGGAGTTGAATTCTCCAATTTCTAGCACTGAATCCCAGCCCATTTGCCCTCAGACTACAGAAGTGCCCTTTTGGTTAACCCGTATATAATGATCGCATTTTAAAAGGCTTTCCCAGTAAAAGGTACACAATGTGACTGACAGTTATGAAGAGAACCAAAATAGTGAATCCACTGCTGTGCTTTTAAGAAGGGACATTACATTTTAAGGACATTACATCAAAGTTGGATCAGCCTATAGTGTTTTTTTCCCTTTAATTTTAAATAAATTAAATTTTAATGAATTGGTTAATAAATTTGATTTCTGTTGATGATTTTTGTGTGATTTTGTTGTCAGCACATTCAACTTTGTAAAGAACAAAGTATTCAATGAGAATATTTTATTCATTCAGATCTAGGATGTGCTCTTTTAGTGTTCCCTTTATTTTTTGAGCAGTGTACAAACATGCCCATGTGTGGTAATGAATGAAAATGTATTTTGAAGAGAATACTATACAGGTATGTGCAATTTAATGGCCACATTACATTCCGTGAAACAGGATGTTAACCATAAGGGATGATGACTGGACATTACCATAGTCAGTCTTATGTTACTGTAATGGAAACAGAAAGGTATATTGGCAAGGAAACTGCATGCAAACAATTGGGGGCGGGGCAAACAAAGGTGAATTACTTACAATAGGACGCATGTAATTACAAATAACTACCTTTAAGTACATGCTACTAAATGTTCTTAAAGTAAAACCCTTTTGAAAAATCTTTTCAAACTAGATTTTCTTTTTAATATTTGCTATTTTATTGAGAGCAAAAGGTACACAATGGTTTGTTCTATAACTATGTGAATCCCCTGAAAATGTCATACAAATGACAGCTACAAACAACAAAAACTGAATTAAAATCTTGTTCAGACATTAACAAAGTACTTTTGATTTTTTAAATAAATGCTGCTAAATATCTCATGACATAATATAACAATATTCATTAATGCAGTATATTATGATATTTACACCAGAGTCCTTTCTGAGTTGAATTTGCATGGCCTCCCCTTCTCCACATGGGTTTACTCCAGGTATTCTGGTTTCCTCCCACAGCGCAAAGACATTCATTAGGTTAATAGATTATATTCAATTTGGCCCAATCGGAGTGCATATCACTAGTTTTGATGAAATCTTGTGCATAAACAAACTTCTGTCTGTCGTTAAAATGGCCTTAGATGCTTATAATGACGTTATGACCAAACAAAACAAAAAAAAAAAAAAAGAAAACCTGAAACATTACCACCGTATTTTAATCAAACTAATTACAGCTATTTAAGAGCATTACTTTTTACACACTCCACTACAGTACGTAATTTAAAAATGCTTATACAAGACCTTTAAAGAATATTACCATTATAGTAACACTATTTAGCTTTTTAAAAATTTACCTCTTACTGCATATTAAATCACAGAAAAAGAATTCACTATGAAAAAAACCTCTAGTGTAATAAAAACTAATAAAAGTAATAAAAAGTAATAAAAACAGTGTAAAACGCATACAATCACTAGAAAGTAGAATGCGATCAGTAAAAAGTTTTAAAAAGTCTTTACAAGCTTTATACTTTCCAAGTGTCACGCACAATTCCTGCAAGACAGCTTGGGCAAACTTGACACTTAAATTTCCATGGAATGAACATTCACTGCGTGCCTAAAAAGTATAAACTTCCAACTAGCACCTCATTATGTGTCTGAATAGAATTTCTTAAATTAAAAAAAAAAAAATTATTAATTATAAAAATTGGATAAATAAGTAGATTAATATAAGCCTGTTTGGAAAATGTAGTGAGTAAAAGTACAGATTTTTTTTTTAAATAGTATGTAAAAGTAAAAAGTTACAGAACTAGTCAGATAAAGTACAGATACTTAAGTACAACAATGAAGTACTTGCACTTTGTTACTTACCACCTCGGATAAGTCATACACACAACATTAACTTGCACATAAAGTTTCTAAACACATCAATAGAGTTAGAACAAAATGTGAGCCAACAGGTACACAACTGTTTAGCTGTTTTGTTAACAACTGGTAGCCATTTTTTTTTTTTTTTTTTTTTTTTTTGCAAATTTATTAAAAAAGGAAAAACTGAAAAATCACATGGACATAAGTATTCAGACCCATTGCTCAGTTTTGAGTAGAAGCTCCCTTTTGAGCTAGTACAACCATGAGTCTTCTTGGGAATGATGCAAAACGTTTCAGACCTGGATTTGGGGATCTTCTGCCATTCTTCATTGCTGATCCTCTCCAGTTCTGTCAGGTTGGATGGTGAACATTGGTGGACAGCCATTTTCAGGTCTCTGAAATGCCATGAGCAGAGATGCTCAATTGGGTTTAGGTCAGGGCTCTGGCTGGGCCAGTCACGAATGGAGTTGTTCCATTGTGTGCTTATGGTCGTTGTCTTGTTGGAAGGTGACCCTTCGGCCCAGTCTGAGGTCCTGAGCACTCTGGAAGACGTTTTCTTCCAGGATGTCACTGTACTTGGCCACATTCATCTTTCCTTCAATTGCAACCAGTCGTCCTGTCCCTTCAGCTGAAAAACCTCCCCATAGCATGATGCTGCCACCACCATGTTTCACTTTTGGGATTGTATTGGGCAGATGAGCAGTGCCTGGTTTTCTCCACACATGCAGCTTAGAATTAACGCCAAAAAGTTCAATGTTCATCTCATCCGAGCACAGAATCATATTTCTCATAGTCTGGGAGTCCATCATGTGTTTTTTGGCAAACTATGTGGGCTTTCATATATTTTGCACCGAGGAGAAAAAGCCCTGACTGCATCTACTACTACTGCATCTCTGGAGCTCAGCCACAGTGATCATTGGGTTCTTCTTTACCTCTCTCACCAAGGTTCTTCTCCGACGATTGCTCAGTTTGGCTGGATGGTCACGTCTAGGAAGAGTTGTGGTCGTCCCAAACTTCTTCCATTTAAGCATTATGGAGGCCACTGTGCTCTTAGGAATCTTGATTGCTGCAGAAATTCTTTGTAACCTTGGCCAGATTTGTGCCTTGCCACAATTCTGTCTCTGAGCGCCTTGGGCAGTTCCTTTGACCTGATGATTCTCATTTGCTCTGACATGCACTGTGAGCTGTGAGGTCTTATATAGACAGGTGTGTGCGCCTTTCCTAATCGAGTCCAGTCACAGCTGGACTCCAATGAAGGAGTAGAACCTGCCCTCAAGGAGGATCAGAAGAAATGGACAGCATATGAGTTAAATATGAGTGTCACAGCAAAGCGTCTGAATACTTATGACCATGTGATATTTCAGTTTTTCCTTTTTAATAAATTTGCAAAAAATTCTACATTTATGGTTTTTTTTCCTGTCAAGATGGGGTGCTGAGTGTAAATTAATGAGGGAAAAAAAAAATGAACTTGTGTCCATACCCACTGTATATTGCATTTTGAATACAGTTCTCTTTACTGAAGAAACTGGACAAAAGGGTGAGTGGATTTGGGTGGGTGCATGAAGAGGAGGGTGCTCTTTATTTGCTTGAGCCTCTACCCTCCAGAATCAAAGCCTACACAAATTGTTTTTGGGGAAAAAAACAAAACAAAAATGGAACAATTTCACCATTTGGGATGGTTGGGTATGCTCAACTCATTTCACGTCGCTAATAGAGCTCAAAAGTTTAGGCCACACTATTTAGTTGACAAAATGTCAGCTTCAGTGAAAGTGACCTATTGTTCTGTGTTTATCCTTCTAGGAAGGTGCAAGCCAGCTTACCGTGCTAAAATAAGCCAGTCATCCCTGGACTCCATGGACATGTCTGTCCTAGTTCCAAGTCAAGCCATATATACACTTTTTAAACATTCTATGATTGGTTTTATTGAGCAAAACCATGTAGACCACTGATTTTGCCTTACCTAGAGTTAAAGATTTTTATCAGTGTAATAATAATTCATATGCTGCAAGGAATCCAAATCAAAGCTCCATTCATTTGTTTTTTAAACTAAAAGTACCAAGTGCCAATCCTACCAACAAATGGTTTATATTCTCCATTTTTAGACTGACCAGGCAGAGCATGGAATATTAAATGGTAGCTGCTGGCAGAAGTGCTACTGAATACTCACTTGAGAAGTGCTGGGGGCAGACAAAAGTGGGACTGTGGCAGGCAGAGTGTAGTATTACATTGAGCTCTACACCTGTAATGGTCGAAACAAAATGGTGAACCATCTGACAGGGAGAAACAGGACATCCCCTAGTAAAATATATTATATACATATTTATGTCAAATGACAGTAAATGAACGCTCTCACATGTTGCATCAGCACCAAGGTTCAAAGTTTGCACCACTGTGCCACTTCCAGTGTAGTACATTTGATAAATATACAGTACTGGAAAATAGTGTTTAACTTTGTTGAATTTCACTTGGTACATTGGTATAAAAGTTAAAATATTTTATGAAAATTATTCTTATTAAAACAATTTACCAACATACTGAATTTTACTGTGGCTTTTAAGCATCATTATGAAGATAATTAATTAACGTTATGCTAAGTGTGACTTAAATGAGCATAATATTCTCCATGGTTGAGCACCTACATAAGCATTACATCAAGTGGCTGATTGAGTGGTGTAAAGAACACTACCACTGGACTCTCAAGCAGTAGAAATGTGTTCTGTCAGGTGATGAATCATGCTTCTCCAACTGACAGCCTGACAGACGAGTCCTCGTTTGACAAATGCTAGGAGAATGTTACCTGCCAGAATGCATTGTGACAAATGTAAAATTGGTGAAGGAGGGATAATGCCAAGAAGCAGTTTTTCAGGGGGTGTCATAGGCCCCTTAGTTCTAGTGAAGGGAAATCTTAACGCTTCAGCATACGAAGACATTGTGGACAATTATATGCTTCCAACTCTTTGGGAACCATTTGAGGAAGGCCCTTTTCTGGGAGCATGCCTGTGCCCCAATGCACAAAGCAAAGTCAATAATGGCATGGTTGGGCAAGTTGTGTGAGGAAGAACTTGACTGGCTCACACAAAGCCCTGACCTCAACTCCATCTAGTCCCTTTGAGATCCAACAGAACAGAGAATGTGTGTCAGGCCCTCTCATCCAACAGCAGTGTCTGACCTCACAAATGCTCTTGTGGATGAATGGGGAAAAATTCCCACAGACAGACTCAAATCATTTAGAAAGCTTTCCCAGAAGCACTGAAGCCATTATAGCTACAAAGACAGGACCAACTTCATATTAATGCTATATGGATTTAGAATGTGATGCCATACTGTTGTAGGTGTAACGTGTAGATGCCTACATACTTTTGCATGTATACTGTAAACGCACACACATGCAACCTCCAGCCTTGCCTTCTTCACACAATGTTATACAGTATGTTAACCATGGAGTAGTGTAGGCAGCCTCATAGTCAAGAGGGGGTGCTACACTGTATATCCTGTGTTCTTCTATAAGCAGCATGAAACATTTTTGTTATTGTGACTTGCAGAACGTGACATTTAATTGCACCAAGCATAATTCCTCAGTCGTAGATTTTCCTGACAAATGCTTTATTTTACCTGCAGCTGACGCATGCAATCAAACATCACGTGCAAGCTGAAGTACAGCCAACAAAACTCCTGCCAAAACACACTGGCTTGCACATCTATGCCACCATTACAGATCTGCAAGTGGCAAAAATGTGAACCTCAATGATTAGCAGTTTGAAGGTGGAATTGGGTGAAGTCAGGTATTCAATAGGATTACAATCATTTGATTGAGGGTTGCATTTAAAGAACAGGGATTATTCAAAGTCTGATCTTCACCACACATTTATATAAGGGTTTCATGGCACAAAAACATATTTGAGGAAAAAAAAACACAAATGAAGAATATTTCCGCTTATCAGGGATGGAAAGCTTTACAAAAACATATCTAGAGTTTGGACTCCACAAGCAGGATTAGGATTGTGCACAAGGAGGGGTAGTGGAATTTTAATTGGTGCACAAGGCAACTGGACTCTACATTTAGGACTTAAAACATCACATTTTCATAGTCCTAAATCATATTTACAGAGAAATATCGCAATTTGTAGAAGGTTAATAGACCTTGGCACCACAGTAACATGGGCAAACGGAAATGTTTACTTAGACGGCAACAAACATGCCCAGTGGGAAAGAATGCCATTGTTTTTGCAGGTGAAAAGCTCTCTCTAACACAACCAGAGCAGACAAAGTTTCTGGAAATTTTCAGAGACCAGAATGTGGCAGTTGGCTACCTCTGTGAAAGCCCAAAGATAGTGCAACCTTATCTTGCAGAGTTTGCCCAGACTACCCTCACCCCTCCTAATGCTCTAGCTAGGTGATTAGCGTTTTCTTGATGCCTCAAAACACACTCCTTCTCGCACAATATCATTCTTTGTTTTTTATTACCCCTCCCTCGTCCAATATCAGCCATATAGTTGTAGGAGTTCAAGATTCAACTGAACTCTGTAGAAAGGAAAGAGAGTTTGTAAATTGGTTAAACACAAAGGATCCTTTGAGTCCTGGCTGTGTGCAAGTACTGCACTGTATAGACATAACAACGTCAGGCTTTAATACGTTTTTCAGTAATTATTAGAATTTGCAATAAGAAGACATTTGCATATGCTCGCACAACACTTTACTGTATCCTGGCCCATGATCTATTGCAGGAAAAAAAATGAAAGCAAGCACAGATTAAAAACAGGAAAAAGGCATTGGGCTAGAACACCAAACACACTACTCCATCTTGTAGAGTCTCAGAAAGTAGCTCACCTGTGATAGTCATCCCCTAATCTTTCATCAGTGATCAAAGAGTGCTGCCTATAGATTACTGATGGTAAGACATCGTACAGTGCCTTGTAGAAGTATTCATCTCCTTTGAACTTTTCCACATTTCTTTCATGTTACTCCCACAAACGCAAATGTATCCTTAAGATTGTGATTGAGCAGCACAAAGTAGCTAGCATGTGAGAAGTGAAAAGAAAATCATACATGGTTTAAAAAATTAAATAAAAATCTGAAAAGTGTGGCATGCATTTATATTCAGCCCCCTGTACTCTGATGCCCCTATATAAAATCCCGTGTGACCAACTGCCTTCAGAAGTCTCCTTATTAGTAGAGCCTACTGGTAATTTCTTCTCAGTATAACTACAGTGGTTCTGGGAAGGCCTCAGAGGTTTGTTAGAGAACATTAATGACAAAACATCATAAACCAACGAACACACCAGACAGGTCAGGGATAAAGTTGTGGGATAAAGTTATTAAAAAAATAAATCTCAAGCTCTGAACATTGGAGCACTATTGTTCAATCCATCATCTGAAGATGGAAGGTGTATGGCACAACTGCAAAGCTACCAAGACATGGCCATCCATCTAAACGGACAGTCCAGACAAGGAGAGCACTAATTAGAGAAGCAGCAAAGAGACCCATGGTTACTCTGGAGAAGCTGCAGAGATCCACAGTTCAGGTGGGAGCTTCTGTCCATAGAACAACTATAATTTGCCTAAGGAGAGAAAAAAACAAAACAAAAAAAAAAAAAAACCAACCCCCCCCCCACACACACACCACTTAATGCACCATATCATCCCCACCGTGAAACATCGTGGTGGCAGCATCATGCTGTGGAGATACTTTTCGTCAGCAGGGGCAAGGAAGCTGGCCAGAGTAGATGGGAAGATGGAGCTAAATACAGGTCAATCATGGAGGAAAAACTTTAGAGGCTGCAAAAGACTTGAGACTGGGGCAGAGGTTCACCTTCCAGCAGGAAAATGACTTTAAACATACAGCCAGAGCTAATGCTACAATGGTTTAGATTAAAGCATGTCCATGTGTTAGAATGGCCCAAAGTTCAGACCTAAATAATTTTGAGAATCTGTGGCTAGGCTTAAATTGCTGCTCACAGATGCTCTCCATCCAATCTAACTAAGCTATTTTGCCAAGAAGAATGGGTAAAAATTTCAGCCTCTAGAAGTGCAAAGCTGTTAGAGGCAAACTCCAAAATACATGAGCTGTCATTGCAGCAAAAATGGTTCTAAAGTACTGACTCTGGATGGGGACTGATTACAAATGCATGATAGCAATCCATATTTTTTAATTATTAAAATGTTGAAAATCCATGTATCGGTTTCTTTTCACTTCCCACAATTTGTATTTGGCTATTACATAAAATACATTTAAGTTTGTGAGTGCAACAAAATGTGGAAACGCTAACAGAGTATGAATACTTTTGCAAGGCACTATAGATTGGGGGACCATTTTCACACTGTCAGTCCAGCCATGAAAGTGAGGAGTTTAAAATCCTCTAGCAACAGTGCTTTGTCTGATCCATACCAGCACAACACACTCTAAACATGACCACATCAGTGTCACTGCAGTACTAAGAATAATCCACCATCCAAATAGCACCTGATCTGTGGGGGTCCTGACCACTAGAGAACCGAGTCAAGGGAACTAAAGTATTTAGAGAAACGGATATATTGTAGTTGAGCTACTGTATCTATACTGCAAGTAGAACTGATAAAATGGACAATGGGTATAGAAACAAGAAACAGGCTTGCCAAAAGTATTCGCATGCAAACAACTGAATTTGGGTGTTCCAATCACGTCCATGGCCACAGGTACATAGGTGTAGAAGCAGTCTACATGCCTAGATGCTCGAATCTATCTGTGAAAGATTGGGTCTCTCGGAGGAGCTCATGAAATTCCAGTGAGGTACCATGAGAGGATCCTACCTGTGCAAGCCCAGTTGTGAAGTTTCTTCTCTACTACAACGAAGCTTGTTTGTGTTCAAGCATAATGCTAGTGTCAAATACAGTGGTGTAAAGTACACCATCACTGGCCTCTAGAGCAGGGGAGATGTGCTCTCTGGAGTTACTAATCACGCTTCTCCATCTGGCAATCTGGGTTTGGTGATTGTCAGGAGAAGGGTACTTTTCTGACTCCATTGTGCCAAGTGAAAAGTTTGGTAGAACGGGATTAAGGTGTGCGGTTCTTTATCAGGAGTTGGGCTTGGCCCCTTAGTTCCATTGTAAGGAATCCTTAATGCTCCAGCACAGCAAAAGATTTTGGGCAATTTCATGCTCACAACTTTGTGGGAACATTGTGGATGGCCCCTTCCTGCTCCAACATGACCGCACACCAGTGTACCAAGAAAGGCCCATTAAGACATGGAAAAGCAAGTTTGGTGTGGAAGAACTTGACTATCCTGCAGAGTCTTGACCTCAACCTAATTTACCTTTGGGGTGAATTAGAGCAGAGTCTGCCAGCCAGGCCTTCTCATCCAACATCAGTGTCCGAACTCATAAATATGCTTCTGGAAAAAGTTCAAAAAGTTCCCACAAACACATGCCACTAAACCTTGCTAAAAGCCTTCACCGAAGTGTTGAAGCAGTAACAGCTGCAAAGGGCGGGCCAACATCATGTGTGTGTGAAGGCAGGCAAGCAAATACTTTTGGAAATTTACTGTCCATAAATATGTGTGTCCATATATAGGCAGAATGTATGAACGTCTTACTGTCACTGCACTTCATAGTTCTCCAATTATATAACTTAGTCCATCTGTTTCTTTAAATACTTTGTTAGCCTCTTCTCACCCTGTGTTTCAGTAATCAGGAACCCCAGAGGACCACCAAAGATCAGTGCTTTTTGGTGGTAGATCATTGAGACCGATGTGGTGGTGTGTTAGCATGGAGTGGCTCAGACAACTCAGTGCTGCTGAAGTTTTTAATCACCTCATTGTCACTTCTGGACTGAAAATAATCCACCATGCATAAATGTCCAGCCACCAGCATCCTATAGGCAGTATCCTGTGAGCACTGGTGATGGATTAGAGCATGACAAACTGCAGCACCAGATGAGCTACTGTCTCTGATTTTACATCTACAATTTGGAGCAATATTGTCAAGGTCTCTAAAGGTGGACAGTGAGTGAACAGCATTTTAAAACTCCTGCGCATACTGCTGTGCCAAAATTATACAAATATACAAAGCAGTGGCAGGCGATGATCCCCAGGCATTCTGCCCTCCATCAGATACAGCCAAATGTTTGCATGTGACTGCTGACCTTACTGGAAGGTACCACCAGGACTTGAAAGCTGGGTCATATGGTAGTGGGGGCATCTTTGACTCATGTGCCAACTTAACACCTTCAGCCTAATATGGATACCCAAAACATCTGAACAGTAGTGAATAAAAATGGTATCCAGTCATGCGACGGAAAGGACAAACTCCACCTGAAAGTGTTTGACTATTAGAAATGGTGTGTCATAACTTATTGTTGTTACTTGACAACGTTTGTGGACAGCCATTTTCAGGTTTCTCCAGAGATTCTCAATTAGGTTTATGTTAGGGCTTTGGCTCTGCCAGTCAAGAATGGTCACAGAGTTGTTCTGAAGCCACTCCTTTGTTATTTTATCTATGTGCTTAGGATCATTGTCTTGTTGGAAGGTGAACCTTTGGCCCAGTCTGAGATCCTGAGCATTCTGGAAGAGGTTTTCTTCCAGGATATCTCTGTACTTGGCCGCATTCATCTTTCCTTCAATTGCAACCAGTCGTCCAGTCCCTGAAACTGAAAAACACCCCCAGCATGATGCTGCCACCACCATGTTTCACTGTTGGGATTGTATTGGTGATGGTTTTCTCCACACATACCACTTCGAATTAATGCCAAAAAAAGTTCAATCTTCGTCTCATCAGAACAGACAATCTTATTTCTCAGTCTGGGAGTCCTTCGTGTGTTTTTGGCAAACTATGTGGGATTTCACACACCTTTGCACTAAAGACATGTTTCCGTTGGGCCACTCTGCCATAAAGCCCTGACTGGTGGAGGGCTGCAGTGATAGTTGACTTTGTGGAACTTTCTCCCATCT
>JAVSBU010087477.1:0-13492 GCA_033118015.1 Loricariichthys derbyi
TGTACCGTTATAATCTGTTCTATGTGTCTTGTTTCAGATCCTGGTTTCCCTGGACCGAGGTATGTACCAGTCTCCATGAGTATTTGGTTAGGGATGAAGGTACCACCTGCCCTTGGTGGAGTACAGGTCATAGCCCGGAGGTATTTGAGGATTTCCTAGATAGTGTAAGGAAACAAAGGTTCCCCCAGTTGTATGATGGCACTCCCCGCTACCCTCAAGCTGGTTGGGTGCGTGATCTGCATCCGTAAAAGCGTCTCCAGCGGGGTGAGCATCTGGGTGAGGTGTCCATCCGCCTGGTTACCCCGGGCTCCCTGGCTGGGTGTGGCCAGCTATTGGGACGTGCTCTCATGGGTCCCGTACACCCTAGCTTCCGCCGATCCCCAGGGGTCAGCCGGTTCGGCTGGTTCTGGTTTGTTCTCTGTTCCTGTTTTATGTTGGTTTTCTGTTTTGTTTTAATAAATATTATTGTTATTTTATGTACTGCCTGTGGGTCCTTTATGTTCAAATCCCCTGATCGTGATATCAGGCTGGTCAGGTTCTCCTGGTTCAAACCCTAAACTCATATCATCCAACGTTAGGTATTGTGTGTGGTCATGTTAAGCTTTGTGGTGGAGACCTGTGCCATGAAGCTTGCAGTGCCCAGATTTTGCTGATGCTAATGCCAAATGAAGTTTGGAATTCTGCAGTTATTGGCTCAGCAGAGCGTTGGTGACTTTTATACACCATGCTCCTCAGCACTGGGCGACCTCGCTCTGTTACGTGGTCTGAGTCGCAGTGTTCCACTTTTCAACAAAACCACTCAGTTGATGGTGGAATATTGAGGAGGGAAGAAATTTGACCACCTGACTCATAACGTGCCATCCTATTACAGAACCAAACTCTAGTGATGGAGCCGGTCGTTCTAAAGAGCAGACTGCATCGGTGCATGCTCAATTTTACACCCGAGGCAATGGGACTAAATTATAAATACAACTAACAAAAGGAATTTAGTTCTCATGGGAGATCTGTGGGAGGGGTAGTTCCTCTCCAGATTAGTTCCTAGAACTGTCTGAGTAAAAATGGTGGATAATGCTAATAACAAACCACATTTAAGATTAAAAAAAATTAATAAAATGTTCCACTAGGAACTAGGACTTTTTTACTCTGTATCAAATTAAAACCTGAACTTCAAATCAGATTCTAAACTTTCATGTTTCTTCCTACGTTAAACAAATCAGGAAATTCACTGTTGAAATGGCATCACATCTCATGAAACACAAAATGACATTAAATTCTCATCCAGCGACAACATTTCAAAAGCACTCAAACAGGTTGCGGGAAGAGTTCTACCAAAATGACAGCAGAAAATAAAGCTGTGCTTGATGGACAGCGGGGGTTACAGCCTCTATTTCTCAGCGTCTGTACAGAGAACGAAGCGTATTGTGAGGAATATCGACTGTGGTTTATGTATCTCTGCTACAGGTGAAGAAAATGTATTCATTAGATACAGGATAGTGGAAAAATGCAATCACCTGACCTCCGGTGCCGAGGAATAATACAGAATGTTTCATCTGGCTCCACACGCTGTCGTCCCAAAAATGTGTTGTGGCTACAGAACTTCAAATGGCTTGCCCACATCAGAATATGAATTGAAGCTTTCTTGCAGTAAAAATCTTTCCCTGAGTCGATCTGTCACCTGTGAGGCTTTGCTGACCCACATCGTGTGTTTATAGAGCAGCGACGTGGGAAGAAACGGCGAAAGCGCATCGTCGTCGTCCTCGCATCCTGCCGAGAGGATGTTTGGTTTGGAAGGGGCGCACTCTCTTGATGCTGGATTGCGGATTTGGAGGGATTGTGGAAAGAAGTGTCTTGATTTTTAGGTCAAGCCCTCTGCTTCACTGTGTGAGGTTCTGGCCAAGAAACTCTCGTTCTTTAATGTTCACATCAATAGCTCAAGGCTTGTGGAGATATTTGGGGAATAACCTTCTGGAAAAAAAAGCATCCCTCTGCGAGGATGAGAACTTCATACTCTGGCTCTCACAGATCTCACTGACTGCATCAGATACCTAACCAATAAGAAGTAGGACATTTGATCAGCCATGCATTAAACATCAAAATACACCAGAAACCAAACGTGGGCTCGATGAAACCTGAGGGCTTCACTGAAATACAGACTTGGATATCATTTTCCCAGGCCTTTTTGCTTCTTCTCAAATCTCTCGCGCCTTGTGCACTTTGCTTGGGCTCCCTTTACGTCTCGTTCTTGTTCTCTCAGAATGAGCCCCTGCTGTTCATTTGCTGTGAGCGGCCAGACCCTGTTTAGAGCCTGTAAGAAATCAGAAGCTCACATTGGCCATCTCTCAAGAGATCATTTCATCCCCCCCCTAAATGATTGATCTGGAATCAACGCATCATTATGTCAGAACCTTATGAGTGAGGAATGGATCTTGCAAGCGGTATGAGTGTGTCTGAAAGGTTTTCAGCCTTGGAGATCAGGTGAGCCATGATGATGAGAAATGGCAAATGTTAACCAGCTTGTCTTCTACTGTTTTTGTGCAAGAAATTGTCATTACAAATGAGATTTTAATAGCAAGCAGCAATTAAATAGGCACAAACTGGTGTTCATTTTGGCAGCTGATTTTGATTTAGTTTCACTCTTAGGCTTTTAGCTGAAAAATATTTGACACATTTTTAGCCGATTTTTGTTAGTTTCGAGTAAGAGAAATTACTTATTACTATGGGCCTTGCACATTTTCACAGATTGTAAGAAGAGTGCCAAGTGTCATCAAACATGAAATAACCCGAGAGATGTGCAATACAGCCTACATTAATGGTTTCATTTAGGGGACTTTTAAGTTGACAGCGTTTATGTGGACAAAACGATGAAAAGGAGAGAAAATAAAACTTCTAAGTGTTCAGAGAATCAGTCACTATCAGCTTAAATTCCAGGGGCGATGGTGCCCCAAGATAAAATGAAACAGAACCTATTTGGGTTCAGCACCCCTCCCACCGGGTGCATCCCCGTGTCCTGATCGCAGCCTTTTTCGCTCTGGAAAAGAGATAATCTGTGCTGAATTTGGCACCATGCTGCCTCCTAATGTAAATTAACCAACAAACACCGTACCTGAAAGAAAAATGTCAAATCGCTAAATATAAATCTTTTACATTTTGAAGCCACACAGGAAAAGGCTCAGGGCTGTGACTTATCTATCCATCCTAAACAATAACTGTGTATTAAAAACAAAGCCAATGCAGATCTGATTTCTTTACTAACATTTAGAATAGCAGTACCAAGCTTGTTTCCATAGACCTGGTTGCTTGTTTCCCTAGTGGGATCTGGCAACCGTGGTTTTAAAAGCAGCACCCATGAAATGGTTCAAATGTTTTTGGGGTGATTCTGAAATCTAGTGTTTCTACACATGTTTTAGTCTTCTAGATGAAAGAAACACTTAAGGATTCATGGACATTGAAACATCACTCTGAGCTATAATGTTTGTGATACTTTAGGATTTGTGCATTGTGACCGTATCCTGTTTGATCTACCATCTATGAGACGTGGGTTAAACTTGCAGCGTTGCACAGGTACGTTTACCAGCAGAAAGATGGCCTTCTCATGACTGAGGAGCATTTCTGCTTCTAAAGCTCACCACCACAAAAACACAAGCCATTTGCCAACATGCATGTCTTTAGCCTTTATAAACATTTAATGCTTGGATTAATGTGTTAAAAGCCACATATTTTAAATGGACACATCCTGCAGTGGAAATCCCACCAACCTGGAGAATCCTTGTACAGGTCAGAAGCAAAACGCAGAGCAGTAAACGTCCTGTTATTTAGCAGAGCCGTGTAAGAGAGTGCTTTAGGAGCTTCAGTACTTGAGCTTCGGAGCGAGTCCTTCATCGAAATCGACACGGCCGGGTCAATATCAGTTTAACATGATAAAGGATCAGCGCTGTTCCCAGCAAGACTGAGAGCGTGAGGGTAAAAACGACCATGTCTGCTGTCAGAATGGAGGCAGGTTACAAACGAAATCATGACTGGTTTGTCTAGTTATGTTTAACACTGCCATTCCAGGGAGTCTCAGAAAAATGATGATGGTCTGGTTATTAATATTAAGAGGTAGTGAGTTGTGCCATTTACATAATCATCAATGGAAGCAAGAGGCTTAAATCCAGTTCATCTTCTCCTAACGTCTTGTTCTGGCCATAAATCTGTGACCTGTAAGCATCTTATACCTACGTTGTTTGGACCAGATTACATTTACAAGATCTGACCTTGTACGCAGGAGTTTGGACGTCCCTTTTTAAGCAAGGTTTCTTTGTTTTAGTGAACCATTAACTAGTCCTAAAACCATTTAACATCCATTTAACCATTTACCGCCTCGTTTGTGGGATGGTGTGACCCATCTGTGTTTGGTAGCACTGGAGAAAAGCAGGCAGTAGAAAGTTATTTTGCCAGGATTCATGGACCTCAAATTGTGAGAGAGTGGTTCAGGGAGAATGAAACATCATTTTCACACATGGATTTGTCACCACAGTCCAGACCTGAACCCCACTGAGAATCTTTGGGATGTTCTGGAGAAGGCAGTGGGTCCAAATCTCCATCTTCCACACAACATCTTGGGGGAAAAATGAATGCAACGCTGGATAGAAATAAATGTGACGACATTGCAGAAGCTTGAGGGAACGATGCTGGAATCTAAATGAATATTAGAGCATGTGACCTTTTTTATTGTTGGACGGGCCGTGTATAATCAACTAAGATGCTGCGGTGTTGAAATCCTGCCTCACGTGCCAAGCTGTTTAATTTACTCAACTGCTAGCCCTTCACACAAAGCGAGGCTTGAGTTTCAGCATGTGAATTTCAGTGCAGGAGAAAACCGAAGCGAGCCAGTTTGAGTGATTGACGTGACCGGTTCATAATGGATGTTGAACTAGTGGAAGAAACCGTCTGTGTTGCCAACAAAGCGTCGTAGAGCACAACCACTCCAACAGCACAAAGGCAGCAGGGGGGCTGATTGGGTTTCGCTTTTCACCGGAGGGTGTATTGTCTTACAAACCCATGGGCCGTATAAGGACACGATCTTACTGGGATCCTCTCAGACGGAAACGACAGCGCCACCATTTACTTAACAAACGGTGCTGTTAGGAGCGTGATGGCTCCCACCTTGCTTCTCAGCTGGAAAGCTTGTATCCTGAAAATACAATCTCCTCGAGGGACTTTCTGAGAGAGCGAGACACAGTTTATTTAGAGGCTGTGATTAAATCCGCTGTCGCTTTTAAAGTTCTGGAACCATCAGCATTTGGTTTGAAACATGCTGAGCTAAAATGGTCTAAAAAGCTTCTCGCTTTGTATGAAATTCTGCCCGACCAATGGATGGTGCTTTCAGCGAATGCAGAGCCAAATATTTTAACCCACCCATTCATTCTCTACTGCTGCTTAAATTGAATATACAGTATATTGGGAAAATTTGCAGGTTAATAAGGTTAACTGTCAATCCAAATTCTGCGAAGCACAGCCTTAAACTTTATGACATTAGAATAAGAAATAAGTCTGTCTTTTATCTCCAACACTGGAGATCCATGAGTTTAAGAGCAAAAGTCTGTCATTTGTCCCCCGGTTGCCAGGTCAAAATATTGTAAGCAACTTTGGACTTATTTTTCTGTAGAGTTGCTTGCAAATATTTGTCTTTGCTCTGTCTTCTCTCTTTCCAATGTTGATCAAGTTGTTATTCACCAGTAGGTCAGTAGATTTGATTCCACAGACGTAGCTGCTTGTTTCTCTTGTGGGATCTGGCAACCCTGATTTGAGAATTTTTTTGTTTGTTCCTCCACCACCTGTATTTTCTCTCTAACTGCTAACTAAACTTGTTTCCACTCACTCTGAGTCTCATCAGGTTGATCTGTCGGTGGAGTTTTTATTTATTTATTTATTTTGGCTTTTCATCTAATAGTATTCAATCACTCATGTTTTCAGCAGCATCTCTGGTGCAGTAATATACCATTTGTGTGTTGTTTTCTTGTAAAAATACCCTAAGTCACAATCTTTTTATCTGTAACACAACAAAGGTACATGAAACAGCAATATTAATGCAGTATTTCATTAAGTATTTATTAATTCGTACATGTAACACATGAATATGGAAAAAAGGTGTCTCATGTATGCCTTGATGCAGAATCAATAAATGAATTCATGTAGTAATTAAGGTACAAAAACCATCAGGTAATAAGAGTTATGATGCTCATACACGTCTTTGTTAGTCATTGTGTAAACTGAAGCCTCCAACGCTTCATAGAGGAAGAAGAATATTATTCATCAATATTAAATCTAGGGCAAGTTTTTCCACTGGGATGGGGGTCATGTTGCATATCAAAGAAGACCAGAATTTTCTCAGAAATCGATTGCCGCAATTGATTGTGCAATATGTTTTGTGGTTCAAAACTTAGCAACATGAAGTTCAAAACCATGACAAAGGCTGTCAAAACCTTTGTTAGGTTTCTTCATTAGTAGTGGTCTTAGGACGGCCACTACATGGCTTGTTATCCACAGTCTCGGTGAAGCAGTGCTGTGATATCACTGTTTTTTTTGGGTGTTGGTTTTTAAAGTCCGTGGCTATGATATGGCATTTGTGTTCCCTGGACATCAGAATCACAATCTTTTTTTTTCATCAATTCCATCTTCAGTTACGTGGAACAAACAAAAATAGTTTTTAAATTTGTGTTGATATCATTTGAATCACAAGATATTCTTAATTTTGCGTTTACAATTAGCTGGAATCATTTCAAATTCATTGATCCATCAGTGATCGGTATTATGACTGGGTCTGTTTTGCTGCACTTCCCAATTATTATACTACCGCCACCATGCTTCACAGATGGGATAAGATTCTCATGCTAGAACTGAGTGTTTTTCTTTTCTCATTTAAACTGTTTTTCGACGAACCTTCTGGCTCATCCACATAATCCCTATCAGATTACAGCAGAGTTTTTTGGAAGAGCAGTGGCTTTCTCCTGTTTTTCAGTTTTCTCCTGGTGGTGGGCTGATAAACATTAGCCAATGTGAGAAAGACCTTTAATTGTTTAGAGGTTCCCTTGTGTTCTTTTGTGACCTTATTACACACTTCATTCCTGAAGTGACCTTTGTCGATTGACCACTTCTGGGGAGGGTAACAATGGTCTTGAATTTCCTCCATTTGTGCACAATCTGTCTGACTGTGGATTGGTGGAGTCCAAACTCTTTAGAGATGGTTTTGTAACCATCAAATGCTTTTTTTCTGAGGTCCTCAGAAATCTCCTTTGTTCTTGCCATGATACACTTCTACAAACATGTTGTGAAGATCAGACTTTGATAGATCCCTGATCTTTAAATAAAAAAGGGTGCCCCCTCAAACCGGATTATAATCCCGTTGATTGAAAAAACTTAACTCTAATTTAAATTCCAAATTAACTGCTAATCCTAGAGGTTTGCATACTTTTGTAACTTACTAAGATGTAATATTGGATCATTTTCCTCAATAAATAAATGACCAAGTATAATATTTTGTCTCATATGTGTAATTAGGTTCTCGTTATCTACTTTTAGGACTTGTGTGAAAATCTGATGATGTTTTAGCTCATTTTTATGCAGAAATATAGACAATTCTAAAGGTTTAACAAACTTTCAAGCATCACTGTAGCCATACTGATGTTTTTTTGCCAATCTTCACCTTTACAATAAAAAAATGCAGGACTTTTCTCCAGACTGATGAAGCAATCAAGAAGAGTGCTGTCATAGATCTGCCAGAAAATAAGCTGAGAGAATAATTCCATGCATAATCCGGATAAGGATTTTCTTGACTAATGTCACATATGTCAAGAAGACATTTTTCATTAAGCTGGTCTCCATAAAAGCAAAGACACTTCCCATATGATTTCTTCAGATGATGCTTATTACACCAGAGAAGGGAGACTAAACATAACGGTGGCAATTTTCACCTACATGTAATTTTATGCAGCAGCTTTCTGAAGGAGCACCTTTGCTGCGATAATGGAACCAATTCAATCTGCAACTTTTTCTCAGGCTGACAAAATGCATCAAGGCTCAGTAAATGATCACATCATTCCGAGGATGGGTTATACCATCTTGGCTATCATTATGGGTTTGTTCTCCTTTTTTGGCATTATCTTGAATGCAGCCGTAATTTATGTGACGGTAAAGCACAGGCAGCTGCGGCAACCGTTAAATTACGCTTTGGTCAACCTGGCGGTTGCTGACCTGGGATGTGCTGTGTTTGGGGGGCTGCTAACAGCGATCAATAATGCCATGGGCTACTTCAGTATGGGCAGAATAGGGTGTGTTTTGGAAGGATTTGCAGTTGCTTTCTTTGGTAAGTTCCATTTCTAAATCAATATCGATCCATATTGATATTTAAGTAGAACGCATTGTTCTGTAAGTGTCAATAGTAACCATTTTTTAGTAACCGAGTTTATGAGTGGAAAAATAAGGTAATAGGAAATCTCTGGGATTTTAAGACAACCATCCGTTTATACCCCTACCAGGTATCACCGGTTTGTGCACAGTCGCAGTTATCGCTGTCGATCGCTACATGGTGGTTTGCAAACCCCTGGGACAAATTCTGTTCCAAACCAAGCATGCAGTGGCAGGTGTGCTTTTTTCATGGTCCTGGTCTTTTATTTGGAACACTCCACCACTCTTTGGATGGGGAAGTTACCAACTCGAAGGAGTGAGGACCTCCTGTGCGCCTGACTGGTACAGCAGAGATCCAGTGAATGTCTCCTTCATTATGTGCTACTTCCTGCTCTGTTTTGCTCTGCCGTTTGCCACCATTGTGTTCTGCTACACAGGCCTCATGTATACCTTGCGACAGGTAGGTCAACTTATGAGATGTTTCTTACAGGCCACAAGGACTGTTCATGGCTAACAAAGGAAGAAGTTAAATATTTGTCATATAATGAAGCTAAATTGCATTTATCCACATCTTACAATTGATTCAATCTTACAATCTGGCCATAACGAGCTTTGAACGCTGAACCTTCTGCTCCAGAGTCCAGTGTCTTAACCACCAGGCTACCAGAGTCCCACAAAAAAATGATGATAATAAGATAAATCAGATATATTTCTCTATTAAGTTTTCACTTTGGTGAGGATGCTTTAGAGTTCATATCCTTTTGCTCATTTGAATGTACACACCTAAAGGCATTTCTCTTCTCTCCAAGGTAGCCAAGATGCAAATAGCTACAGGAGGAAGCACAGTCAAGGCTGAAGCACAGGTAGCCCGTATGGTAATTGTAATGATCATGGCATTTCTGCTCACGTGGCTCCCATATGCAGCTTTTGCTCTTGCTGTGGTCTTTGATCCCAACCTCTACATCAACCCACTAATAGCCACAATACCTGGCCACCTGACCAAAAGCAGCACTGTCTTCAATCCTATTATTTACATCTTCATGAACAAACAGGTAAGTAAATGAGAACCAGTTTAAGGTCTATATTTAAACTCCTATATGAAAATATTCTGTTGATTTGATTCAGAATATAGCTGCATTGGCATTGTAAATGATTTCCACATCCATTGAGAAATTGTGGTTAATACACAGTTAAATTAATCACGTTTATCCAATGATTGGTCAAATCTCTGCAATGGTGTTTCTTAATTTCATGACGACATGTAGACCAATTAGATTTTACACCTACACAGAAGGAAATGGCCCATTTTTTTATATTTTGAATCTAACGCAGAACAGATGTGTTTGTGTTACAGACAGGGTAAGCAGTTTACTGAGCATGTCTCTCGCTCTTATCTTTCTTTCGCAGTTCAGGGACTGTGCTGTGCCATGTCTCCTCTGTGGTAAAAACCCATGGGCAACAAAAGAAGGAGAATCCAACCTCGAAAATACTGCAACCACTTCAGTCAGCAAGAGCAGTACAGTGTCACCAATATAATTAACTTTAACCCTAACCCTAACCCTGTCACTCTACCATCGACACGATTAGACCTACCAACTATTCTTCCACAACATAAATATATCCAGTCTAGCAATTCTACTACACTGAACGAGAATGCATTTATGATTTTCCAAGTATCTTAAAAGGTACTTTAGTTTCACTACTAAGTAGCATTGGGTAAATCTGTCACAATATGGGGGCAAGATGTAAAAACGAGGGTAAGAAAACTGAAAAAACTGAAGCAAAAACAACAGAAAAAAGCCCAAAAAGGAAGCCAAAAATGGCTGATCCCTAAAGGCACACGGGGCTAGGGCACGTGGCAGTGACTAGTTCACGTGCAAGGTGAAGTGGACCTGGTTTTACGGTCGGCGACCAGTCTGGCCAACCATACCTACATGGGACCGTTTTTATGGTCGGATGTAGCAAACTGACCAACCACTGGGATGAAGGAGTGGACCAAGTGAGTTATGGCAGGGTGCAGTGCAGGGACAGGCCCCGAGCAATGACCCGGCTAGGGCAACGGCTAACCTGTATAATCAAGCGCAGGGGGTTCCGAGGGGGTCCAGGCGGCACAGAGTGCAACTAACTGTCCCTACACTAGCGAGCTAAGCCCTCAAATCATCCCAGACCACCTGTTCTTACTTTACCCTCCCTCCTCAAAGGAAGGGTAGTACCTTTGTACCTCACCTTCTCTGTCGCCAAGAGGGAGACTGGTGCGTGCACCCGCTGCACAACCCACGACTATGCAGCAAATGCGGGATGCAACGCTTCTGCTCGGGATGTGCCTAGCGTGTAGAGATGGAAGCCACGCGTCAACTAAAAACCTCGTCAAATAATGCCCCATATCGGCTGCGCAAGCCGTGATGGATCAGTACGATCGCCGGGCTAACAGATGTTGTTATCCTGAGACAATATATTCCACAACATGAATAACAGTAGTTTCTGTTGTAGGCTACCATTTATGATGTGGTTATGAACAGCATGTGAAATTGAAAGGATGCCCCCAGTTCAACGTTTCCTTCCCCGGTCAGTTCTGTTGTTTATCCGCGGCCTCCTGCCTTTGGTTTAATGTCTGGGTTTTCTTTGCTTCCATCTTGTGGCTTTAATTTGGCACTACACTGTCCTTCTCCTTTTCACATTGTTCCTCCAGTAGATCTCCTCCATGCTTAATTACAACAACTGCCCCTTAATTTCCCACCATCAGCTCTCACTATTTAAGATCTACTTTCCTGCTAGTTCATTGGTTTCTCTTAGCAGTGTACTAGGTCTTTCCTTGAGGTCTAGGGTTTGGTCTAGTAGTATTTTGGTTCCTCTGGTGTGTTTGTTGGTTAATCCTGCCTGTATGTTGTCTCCTGTGGTCCCCTTCTGTTATTTTTCCCTGGTATTTTCCCACTGTCTGATACCCTCCTCCTTGGCTGGGTTCTAGCCTCGTGATCTGGGTTGCCGGGGTCGTCACCAGCAGCTCTCTCCACACGGTCTCCACACCTGTCCACTGTTGACCACTTTGCCTAGTTGTAATTTAAATAAACACCACTTTGCATGGAATGTCCTGCTCTCGGTCTTAGGTTGGGTTGTTGGATTCCTGAAATAGTTTGTAGGGGTTTTTTAACACCCCTGGGTTATAACAGAATGGCAATTAAACCGTGCTGATTATCTTCATATAAACAATTACGGTATGCTCAATATTGTATTGTATAACAAATTACAGTTGTATGATAAGTATTGTATAACAAATTGCTATATGTTCATACAGTAGATACTGGGTAATAAAATACAGTATGTCCAAAGATTTTTGTCTGGACTCTGTGGTGGCCATCTATTTCTAATAATAATAATAATAATAATAATAATAATAATAATAATAATACACTTAATTTATATAACGCATTTCACCAAGCCCAAGGAAGCTTTACAATAAATAAAGCATAGCTTAAATGCAATTAAACACGATATGAAACGCACAGTGCAATACAGGCAGACACATCACACATTAACAGAGGACAAAAAGAAAAGTTTTAACAAGAGATTTAAATTCCATAATAGTAGAAGCAGATTGAACCAACAAAGGAAGAGAGTTCCATGAAGATCCTTCAGTTCCTTGAGAAGTTACTTGAAGCAATGCAACACCAATTACTCATGGCAGCCAAAAATGGTTACATTCCACAGGTCCATGGTCAGTTCGAAACAGATGAAAACACAAAAATTGTCCACAGAATAGAAAACTAATAATAGAAAAGCAGAGAAAAAAAGAAAATTATTCGACAACGGGAGTGGCAGCCGACAAACACAACATGCAACCTACCCTGGAACCTGAAACACGTATAATAAACTGAAACACATCTATGCATTGAATCCCATATACAGAGCAAATAAAACATTTATCGACCATGAATTTAAAAAACAACAGCTAACACTTATGAGCCCTGAAAGCAACGATTGCTGAAAATTTGTCCAGAAATTTGGGCAGAGATCCATTAGCATTGGGGCAGCTTATGGACAAGTAGGATGAAGGTAAAATTCAGTGGATCTCATAAATTTGGCTATGGGCCATCGAAGCCTCTGTCTCAGTGATGTGAGCTGGCAGTCCTCGCTGAGTTAGTATCGATAACCAGCAAGCAAAGTATTTTTATATTAAATTGTCCCACATCTGAGCGTCTGAATCAGATTTGTATTATTTCCCAATCAAAGCCATGTTAGCTAGAATATCATGGATTGGCGGGAGCTGTACTGTTTCTTAGGACGTACTCACACTAGGCACAAAGCAGGTACAATCATGAAGCCCGCTGTGCTGTGCGAGAGCATCTTTAAAGTATCGTGATGATGAAAGCATGCGAGGATGGATCATTTTTGAAGTGCAGAGCAAATGCAGACCAGGGTGAGCCGGACAATCGCTCCCAGGCGTAGTTCAAGGCAACCGGGCTCAGTATAAGTACGCCTTTAGCGATTCCTTCCTAAAGTGAATTATTCCAGGGTGGGGTGCCTGTATTTGGAACTAACTAGAAAACATTTCAGCTACTCATCAGTTTGAAGCCCTTTGCACTCTCCTCAATCGGTTATTGATCGGTGAATCATTGACAATGTAAGAATAACACTGACACAGTTGTGTGATTTTGCTTTGTTTGTACACACAGATCAGCCACAACATTAAAACCACCTGCCTAATATAATCCTTGGCAAAAATTATGGAATCACCATTCTTGGATGATCTTTCGATTGTTTAACTTTGTAGAGAAAATAAATCACAGGCATGGCAAAAAATTATCATTTTTCACAATTCTAACCATCTGCCATTTCTGGCAAGAAATATTATTTTTTAAGGTCAGCCACAGTTGCTTTTTAGGTCGTTTTTGAAGCGCAGTGCGAGTACAATCCAGGGTGAGTTGAGGGACAATCGCTCCCAGGTGCAGTTTAAGGCAACCGGGCTCAGTTTGAATACGCCCTTAAGCCTCGTTCACACATACACGCTTGCGCCCGAGTTAACCGCGATTTGGCTTACCGAAACTTCCAAATTGTATCCTGGAGTGTTCCTGCAAAACCTGGATGCTTACTAATTAACCGGTGGTGGGCG
>JAVSBU010087582.1:0-13491 GCA_033118015.1 Loricariichthys derbyi
TGACTTTAGTTTTGTGTCATGTCTGTGATCTGCTTTTTTTCTACAAAATTAAACAACTGAATGAACATCCTCTGAGGACGGTGATTCCATAATTTTTTTCAGGGGTTGTACTAATAATAGAGTGGTCACCACAAAACTCAGTATCCAGTTCGATACCAGACTTGGATTCTGTCTATATGGAGTTTGTGTGTCCTGCATATGTCCTTGATCCACTAGACAGGGTTTGGAGTGGTTATGTTAATGGACTGCAGACTAGAAGGTCCAGGATTCACATCTCATTTCTGCCGAGCTTCCAAGTCCTTGAGCAAGACCCTTAACCTTCAGTTGCTTAGATTGCATCTCAGAACATTATATTCATTTTCTGTGGAACTTCATAAGGGCATCTACTAAAATCTCTGGTCTTGGCAACGATTTGAACAGTTATTTATATATAGCTATAAATCATACATGGTTCATTGTCAGATCCTCAAAGCCTAATGTGATGAACTTTTGATGTTTTAGCCCACAGGTTGTAGATCTAACAGCACTTCCACCATAAGACCAGAAGTTAATTCAGCAGCTTGGGCTTTCAGCAGAACTGTAAGTGCAACTTTTCAGTCATTGTTTCATATTCAGTCATATTTACCCATAATTCATGTACAAAACTAGAAAACTATTATGATGTACACCAGATTTTGGGCACCTGTGTCTGTAGAGCTATTCTTACCCCACATTTTTTGTTACTTCCAATGTTTCCTGCAAGTCTCTTCTGCTTTCAAAAAATACTTTTGTCCTTCCTTTGTCTTTAATTTGTGTGTTTCTGTAAAGCAATCTTGAGATTATCAAAGCTTCAGATTAACACCTCTTTGCTTTAACGGCTGAGATGTAACTATAGTTTATTCTAATTATAATAACATAGGGTTGTTCCTGCCTTGCGTCTTCTGCCGCCTTTTAGGAATAGGCTTTTCCTAATTAGGATTAAATGGATGAGACAGTGAATGAATGAATATTAGGTAATAAGTATTTGTCTTATAACTCTGACCATTATAGCTGTAAACAGCTGGTCACCTCAACAGTCAGCACTGGAGATCGCTGTTTGTGTGTCTATGTAAGAGTAACTAACTATCCTACTTGCTTGCTTGTTAGCTCACTTTTAGACTAGAGGTTGTTCTAACTCGGCTGATATGTTCGACTTTCCACTACTTATTTGTAACAAGCTGTAAATGGCATTTGTAAGTCTGTCTTCCTGTCCTATTGTACGTAGTACTCCATTGTCCCCACTACCTGGATTTTCTCTTTACCTGTAACTATATAAACTGGTTCATATCCACTTATTGTGCCTCTTTTTTATCTGTCTAGCCTTCCATGTTGATTGTAATACTATTCATTAATGCATTTTGGGGTGGCTTGGTGGGGAGCACCGTTGCCTCACATTAAGAAGGTCCTGGGTTCAATACCAGGTGGAGGGGTCTGGGTCCTCCCTGTGTCTGCTGGAGTTTACTTTGGGTACTCTGGTTTCCTCCCAATGTCCAAAACACATGCAAGTTAGGTAAATTGGTATTACTAAATTGCCCATGACTGTGTTTGATAATGGACTTGTACTGGTGAAACGTATCGATGTAACCTTGTTAATGCAGTGAATATTGCCAAGTGTGCCGACGAGAGGTTAAATAAAACAAACTAACATTGTTTTTGGCTTCCATTATACCATCATCTTAAGTTTTACGGCTTTCTCCAATGCAGGGTCTTAACAGTAGCTTACTATATTTTCTGTAATTATTGTGAATTCCCATAAATTAAGAATGCAGTGGCATTAGGGATGCATGAAGATGGTATCGGTCCACTCGTGTGTTCAAGCTCAATTTTCTTGTGAAAATCCCCTTCATATTTACATTACAATGTTACGTTACAGGTGACTATGGTGTCTGGTCAACAACCATTTTGGTCAATGTTTCACTGAATATAAGGCGATTGTTAAATGGTGCATACCTGTATTAATAAGACTTATTGTAATTGTGATAATACTCATTCTACCTTAAGGATTGGTTTTGGGTACTTTCTGTTTTCCCAGTGTGTAGACTTTGGATTTGTACAGAGGAGAAGACTTTACCTGACCCTCCCGCTTGCAGATGAAAAAGCTCTTCAGTTCAAGTAAAGTTTTGTGTGTGTTGATTTTGTTAGGCCACACATTGCAAAGCTCTTAAATGACAGAAAATTATTTTTCTCTCGTTTTGTGCCTGTGTTGCTCATCAGGGAGCTAACTGAGGCTGCATATGAGAAGCTAGTAGACGAGACTCTGGATGCTCTCGCAGAGTTCTTTGAGGATCTCGGAGATGAGAGCTGCACTGCCCCTGATTATGACGTCATTTTCTCTGTGAGTACATAACAATCAAGGATGTTTGGTGAAATTAACACTAGGCTAGGGCTGATATTTTGGCACTTTAGCTTTATTATAGTTTGTGGTTATTATTTTCAAAGTTTTGGTGGTGCAGCTGTCTTGTACTCTAGACCACCAATTCCTGGTAGCTCCTGGCATAAAGTTAATTAGTTAATTTGGTTTAATTCTTACATATTACTTCTAAGCCACCCAAGGAGGTCAAGTCCCTTTTTGAGTCTTGGCCCATTGTATGTTGTTTCCTTATAACGTTTAGGTAGTTTTTCCTTGCCGCTGTCACCCTTTGCTTAGTTTGGGGTTGGCCTTAAGCTATGTTCACACATACACTGTTACGGCCGAATTAACCGAGATTTGGCTTACCGAAACTTCCGAATTATATCCTGGAGTGTTCCTGCAAAATCTGGATGCTTACGAATTAAACAGTGGTGGGTGTGGCCTAGACCGGGAATAAAATCCTGGTTATACAAAAAGTTTCAACATGTTGAATAATTCCGGGAGTTTTTGCCAGAACCATAAAATTACGTAATGACCGTATAGATGACCTGGAAAGACGGGAGCCTGCCTGTCTTTCCAAAAGGCAACCGGCCTTTACTAAATGCTTACTGGATAACCGAAAGTCAGCCGGTAGGTTAGGGTGACCAGATTTTCAAAGCTAAAAACGTGGATGCTTAAATTTTACCGAAAATTAAAGTACGCCATATCCTCAGTTGTGATGAAAGAGTAATTTTGTACATTACCTGTTATGACCAGTATGTGTCATTATATGACCATGTAAAGTAAAACGTGCTATTATGTCATGGACATGTGATACACTGTTGAGCGTTTTAATTGGTCTATTTCCATTGCTATGACATTGTTGTGATTGATATACAAACAGCCAAAAGCCAATGAGTCCTGTGTGCTGTAGCCATTACATTTAATGTGAGTACATTAAATTATTATGGAGGAACATTGTTTCATTTCACTGTGTACAGTAAGTAATTGTATATGGTTGAAGTGACAATAAAAACCAGTTGAACTTGATCTCTGTCATCCTCTGCCTAGGGGGCGGAGCTAAATTTGCATATTTTCCTGACCTTCCTAAATCCTACCCTTATATACGTGTGGTTTACCTCCACATCCATACTGTTACCCCTTTATATACATTAATACTGCCTTGACTGTCCGCTTTACAGAAAATGAACCGCTTTATCTGTTTCACTTCCGGCTTGGTTAATTGCAGGAAAAAACGTATAACCATGCGTTTAAAAGGGTTGACCTGCTTTGCCTGGATTGCACCTAATTTAACTGGGATTTTTGCAGGTAAAGCTGGAAAAGGCTCATCTCGGTTAGCTCGGCCACAACCGTGTATGTGTGAACATAGCATAAGATTTTAGCAGACATTAGAAATTGTAAAGCCAATTTGAGACAATGCTGCGTTGTGAAAAGTGCTATAGAAAGAAATCTGCCTTGGCTTGACCTTCCAGTAAGGTCAGATCAGAGGTATGGCTGACCACAGTACAAATATACGAAGTTTCAACATCACTTCAAAAGATTAGAATATATATATTTCAAGCTGGTAAATAATTATTAGATCTATGCAAATCAAAGCCTGTTTGGCTGTTAAATGCCATCTGTGCTGAAGGACTTCGCTCTGTACTTCGATAGTCGAAGATAAATGGACATGCATTACAGTGGGCAATGGTGCTAAACACACTGCAAGCGGTGCACCAAGCCCCAACTCAGACCAGCTATTTGCTATACAAGTTTGTGACAGTTTGCTGACAGAAAGAAAAGGTCTTTGCTGTCAAACTAGAATTAGCTTGTTAGACTGACAAATCTAGTTTAGAAATAAAACGAGGAAAACGATCTGCTGGTGGACTGACTGCAAAGTTGTTGTGATGATTTAACCACAACAGTTAGTGAGTTAATTAATATATCTATCATATTAATACATGTAATTTTGGACATTTTCTATATATTATAGGGATGTAGTGTTTTTATACTACTGTAATGTAAATTTAAAGGGGTTTTTTCCACCTAAGAACTTGGCAGAGAAAATTGCGACACCTACAGTGGTACTTAAGTTTGTGAACCCTTTAGAATTTTCTATATTTCTGCAGGAATATGACCTAAAACATCATTAGGTTTTCACACAAGCCCTAAAAGTAGATAAAGAGACTCTAGTTACACAAATGAGACAAAAATATTATACTTGGTCATTTATTTACTGAGGAAATTTATCCAATATTACGTATTAGTGAGTGGAAAAAGTATGTGAACCTTTGCTTTCAGTATCTGGTGTGACCCCAGTAGTGACTTTCTCCTTATAAATCTGCCATGCACACCATTGTTGATCAGTGTTCTTCTGATGGTGGACGCATTAACATTAGCCAATGTGAGAGAGGCCTTCAGTTGCTTCAAAGTTTCCCTGGGGTCCTTTGTGACCTCACCAACTATTACACGTCGTGCTCTTGGAGTGATCTTTGTGACCACTCCTGGGGGGGTAACAAGGGTCTTGAATTTCCTCCATTTATACACAATCTGTCTAACTGTAGATTGGTGCAGTCCAAACTCTTTAGAGATGGTTTCGTAACCTTTTTCAGCCTGATGATCACTAACAACTCTTTCTCAGATCCTGACTCTAATTTCACTTGCAAATTTACTCCTATAGGCTCACATACTTTTGCCACTCACTAATATATAATATTGGATCATTTTTCTCAATAAATAAATGACCAAGTATAATATTTTTGTCTCGTTTGTTTAACTAGATTCTCTTTATCTACTTTTAGGACTTGTGTGAAAATCTGATGTTGTTTTAGCTCATATTTATGCAGAAATATAAACTAATTCTAAAGGATTCACAAACTTTCAAGCACCACTGTAATTTGTTATTATTTTAGACCTTGGTCATTAAAGTGAATGAACATTGATCATGTTAAATGATCTGCTTGTCTGTAATCGATAAAACATCCCAGATGGAAACGAGGCTGTATGGTAATTACAAAACCGCAAAAAAAAAAGACAAGCTAAGACACTAATTTTTACATATGGTTCGTCATAGTAGAATCTGGATCATGATAACATGGTTTATGCTGATAATTCTGTAGGTCACAGTTGTTTTTTCCCCCTAATATCCCACTGAATAGCTCATAATCCTGTTCAGTCTCCAATGAATGAGGATGCAGATTTTGAAATGTCCACTAGGTGGTGCAGCTGTTCTCTGAAGATTTGAACTGTAATTACAGATCTGGTTCTTATTTATTCATGGGTTGTTTTGTCTGTGTATGCTAGTCAGGGTCTCAGGAATTCCGAACAGGGCGCAAGGCCGGAACAATCCTAGACAGGGTGCTAATTCATCATTAGGGCACATCTACTCACACGCCCACACATTAAGGGCACTTTTACTCACCTCTTTAGAATATGGGAGGAACCTGGAGTACTCGGAGAAAACCCACACAGACCCGGGAAGGATATTCAGACTCCTAACAGGTGGAGCCCAGAGTCGAGATCAAACCAGGGATCTCAGAGCTCCGAGGCGGCAGCGCCACCTCTGGTTGCTATAAGCTGCAGAAAAAAAATCTCCTGTGTATGAGAACCTTTCTATTAACACAAACGACACCGTTTTACTCTCTGCATTATTCTCATGTACTATTGTGTGAGAAGTTAGTGAACTCCCCGGAATTATCTGGACTTTTAAAATGTACTTTAATCGTGTTGTGTCTGAGAGGCCAAGGTCTATGTTCGTGACAGTAAGTTTTGTATTATGTTTATACAGCAATGGTGTAAAGATGTTTGAAGAATTCTCCGCTTGAGACTGTTTTGCGTTGTTTTCAAGAAAGGTTTAATTATACCAAACAATACAGCATCAATTCAGGCTCCATGGAATCCTGGATAGCGCCGAAGGCCAGAATGAGCACTCTTTCTGAAGTGCTTCCTGGGTTAAATACCTGAACACCGGGCCCTCAGGCACCTCCCCATGTAACAATGGTCACAGTCTAAATCAAAAAGCTTCTTACTGCCCACATTTACGATCCTTCATCTTCTTGGAAAATAGGACTGACCAGGTGAAGCTTGACCACTCCCGACCTTTTATGGCCTTTCCTTAACTCAAAATTAATCATGCGGGCACCTGGCCTCCAGGGCCTTATGCCCCTGTCACACACAGCAGTATTTTGGCCTGGGCTGTCATGGCAGGCCTTTTCCCGTGCTTACTTGATTGTACTGGCAGTGTCCAGGGCATTTCATAGCTTTCACTGGCCTTTTTTGTGATAACAGGAGGGCATGGCCTAACCCAGGTGAAAATCAAACATGTTTGATTTTTTTTTTTCCTGGGGTGCCCGGGGGACCCAGGTTTGTATGCTTTTCCGTGGTTTGACGGAGCCTGTCCAGGATGAGACATGGTCTGTGGACGAGGATTCATGGTCTATCTTACAGGATTAGTGTCATTTCAAGGATATAAATGCCATAGAAAAGCCATTTTCATTGTTGGATATAAGTGTGTTCATAACCGGAGCGATTCCTCCAAGCTGGTGTGCAGGACTGATCAACAGATATGGATTACTAACAGATTACAGGTATTGCCTCATTAATTCTTATATACATAGACATTTATTTAATATTCACCATCTACAAAAGTTTATCCGTTTAATTAGGGTTGTAATAAAGATTAAGTTGTACTCACAGCGCGCTGTGAATGAAGGACATGCACGCAGCTTTTTGGCTGAATCTCAAACGGATCACTCTATGCTTCAGAGTCCACTAAGTAGTGTGCAAAGCTCTATATTATCATATGCATTGGTAGTGATCATATGTAGAGAGCTACATGGCTGATAAGTCTATATAGGGGAAAAAAAGAAAGCTTAAAATGAACACATGGAAATGAACTTGTATATAATTATATAATATATTAATATCATGAAAATGTATTATATTAATATTAAAAGCCCTGAATTCATATAGTCTGGGCTAGGGGCAGGGCTACTTTTGCATAATTCATTTTGCCGTTCATGGCAGCACCAAGCTTGCATTTGGGCATACGGGGGGGGGCTCTCGGCGTCGCTCTGAAGTTTTCGCCAACTTTTTAATGACGTTTGACGTGGGATTCGACGTACAATCACGACACTCTGGAATGTATACGGGACCTGGCGAGGTTTAAAAAATAATTTGCATACTATTCTCCGCCCCCTTTTGTCTATATTTTTGTCATAGATGTCGAGGTTTTTTGACCCATGACAGCCACGGCAAAATACTGCTATGTGTGACAGGGGCATTACATTCCAATCACGTACACAAAACCAAGCTTCTAAGTAATCCATTCTTATTCAGTTTATATGCTTAATCTAATTCATACAAAAGATATCCCTATAATAATCATTAAAATACACTTCAATCACACATACTGTGACATATCTTATCTTTGGATCTTCACCCTAAATCATGCTAATATCCAAACGTGGCTAATTGCAGAGGGTTTACAAAATCATACATGCAACTTTAAGTAAATCTGTTTTATTTCTTTTATTTGTATTGATTGTGGATCTAGTTCACTAAGAGCTGCTCAGCAGGTGGTGAATGAAAACCAGGCCAGCAGATGCCAGTGCATGAGAGGACAGATTGTTTATCTGACCCACTAACACAGCACTGATGTGACGTATTGCTGCTGCCGGTCACAAATAGCACCGTCTTGGCTTCTATTGGTCAGCCTCAACAAGTAATCATATTGACATGCAAAAAGCGATTCAATACAAAAGTGTCACTTGTTTCAATCACTTGTATTTTTATTTCTGAAGCTTTTATTTATTGTTTGCACAGTTTTTTTTGCGAAAATCCCCTTCGGATCATTTCAGTAATTCAGTAAACACACACTCAATGTTTCTGTAGCACGTTTGAGCTCAGCATTTTTTTTTACCTGCACTAGTGTGCAGCAGATGTTGACAGAGTGTGTCATTGTTTTGTGACCCGTAAATTAGTGTTGACTTGTTGCTGTCTCAGCATTGCATTGATGCTACATCACACTGGCTCCGTGTCGAGCACATGCTCCATCACCTTCCTGACAGCTGCTATCAAGTATACTGATTAGCTTTTCCCTGGTCCTTGGATAGTCTTTGTGCATCATGAGGAGAAACTACTAAACATATCATTACACCAGAACTTATGTACTAGGGGATGAAATGCAAAGCAGTGAGTTGGCAGATTTGCTGGCTTGTGTGTTCTGGTCTGAATGTGTCTTCTCAAACAATCCAAACAGGGTTTTTTGTTTGTTTGTTTAATTGAATTTACATTCAGGCATGATTTATACCAGCCACTAGGGATCACTATCCAGTGTACTTTTGTGCTGGTCCCAAGCCCGGGTAAATGGTGAGGATTGTGTCAGGAAGGGCATCCGACGTAAGACACTTTGCTAACTATTGCTACTGTTGGTCAACGACCACGAGGAGGGAAACGAGTGAGGAGACAGAAAGAGAGGAGGAAGGTCAAAGAGGAGATATATGGATGAAGTTAGAGAGGATACGGAAGTAGTTGGTGTGAGGACAGAAGATGCAGAGGACAGAGTGAGATGGAGGAGGATGACTTGCTGTGGAGACTCCTGAAAAGGGAAAAGCCCAAAGAAGAAGACATTCAGACATGATTTAATCTTCTTTATATGGACTATATTCCTTTATGCAATTTTGGTGTATTTGATGTGTATTTTATGTGAATATGTAGGAAAGTCTAGGATTCCGTCCTTAATTTTAAACTGTGGACACCTTCGATATTTAGAAGGTCTGGATGTAACTAGTGCTGCCGAAGATTTGAGGGTCAATTGCAATGAAATTTGGCCACCAAAATTGCACTGAATTCACTTACAGTGCCTTGCAACGGTATTCCTATCCCTCAAACTTTTCCACATTTTTTAACGTTACAACCACATATCTAAATATATTTCATTGGGAACTTGTGATAGATAAACACAAAGTAGGTGTGTGTGTGTGTGTGTGTGTGTGTGTGCGCATGGAGAAGGGAAAAGAACACAATACATTTTTAAACATAAATTTTTTTCAATAAATAAAAATGTGCAAAGTGTAGTATACATTTGTATTCATCCTTCTTCCCCCAAGTTAATACTTTGTAGGACCACCTTTTCCTGCAATTACAGCTGCAAATCTTTTGGGTTATGTCTCTACTAGCTTTACATCTAGAGGCAAATTTTTATCCGTTCTTCTTTGCAAAATAGCTCAAGACGGAGACGGTCTGTGAACTGCAATTTTCAAGTCTTTCCACAGATTCTCAATAGGATTTAGGTCTGGACTTTGACTAAACCAGTCTAACACATGAAAATGCTTTGATCTAAACCATTTCATTGTTGCTCTGGCTGTATGTTTAGGGTCGCTGCTGGAAGGTGAACCTCAGCTGCAGTCTCAAGTCTTTTGTAGCCTCTAACAGTTTTTCCTGCAGGATTTCCCTGTATTTACGTCCATCCATCTTCCCATCATCTCTGACTAGCTTCCCGGTCCCTGCTGACAAAAAGCATCCACACAACAGGATGTTGCCACCACCATGTTTCATGGTGGGGATGGTATGGTGCAGTGTTAGATTTCCTCCACCCATAGCATTTTGCTTTTAGGCAAATAAGTTCAACTTTGGTCTCATCTGACCAGAGCACCCTCTTCCACATGTTTGCTGTGTCCTCTACAGTTATACAGTACCAGCAGCTGGATGTAACGGAGACCAGAATCAACCTCCAATCAGCTGGGCATGTTTAATGAAGGATGCAAAGTTTAACACCAGCAAAAACGTCTGAGTGTTATGAAAATAATTGACTTAGTGTATTGACTTTGTCTCTTTCCAGTACATCCAAATCCTTGTCAAGCTGATCACTAATAGCTCAATCTTCCAAATTTAAATTGAAACAAATGTTTTCAAAGCAAATAGATTTTATGAACTCGTTCTAATTAATTTTGGCAAATCAGCCACTAGGGGTCACTATCCAGTGTATCTTTTGTGCCTGTCCCAAGCCCGGGTAAATGGTGAGGGTTGTGTCTGGAAGGGCATCCGACGTAAAACGCTAACGTGCCAAACACTAACATGCGAGTTCATCTAACCGACATCATCGTTAGTCAAGGACCACGAGGAGGGAAATGATTGAGGAGACAAGAAGAGAGGAAGAAAGTCAAGAGTGTAGGACTGAGGGTGGCAGCTCTGCAGTTGCCGGGGGGGAGGGGATGTATGGATGCAATTGGAGAGGATATGGAGATGGTTGGTGTGGGGACGGAGGATGGTGTGGGATAGAGGAGGATGACTCGCTGTGGCGACCCCTGAAAAGGGAAAAGCCGAAAAAGAAAAAGAAGTAGTTCTAATTAATTTTGGCAGGCTCTTACTTAGAGTGTATAAGTATAGCGTTGCTGCTTGGTGATGTCTGGTGTCGTTGCTAGGTTACCTGTATGTATGGTGGAGTAATACTTGAAGTGCTTCATTGTAGTGCAATATTGGCAGTCCTTGGACTTCCCCAAACATCAGCCAATCAAATTGCAGGGTCGGAACCAACTGTGGTATAATGAATATTATAGTTTAAAATTACAGTATGTGCAAAGTATCTAAACTACTATGTGACTGCCGTTAGCATCCTGTTTCACAGAATGTGATGCGGCTGTTAGACGGCACATACCTGTAGTGCAGCTCAAATACTTAAGTGAAGTGGATGGGACCTAGGATTGACACTTGAGCAACACCTTGCATGACAGGGGCAGGAAAGGCTGTATGCTGTACAGAAGAAATGGTAAAATCTGCTAGTCATATAAAGGAACCCAGAGATGGTGTTTTTAAAGGTGTGATCCTGTCCGAGTCTTTTCCGCACCTCAGCTGATTCCATTGGCTGTAGCTGCTGACAGGTTGACTGGTCGTTCACACCCTCTGCCCTCCTTCGCCTTCCTCCTCTCTTTCTCAGTCAGATAGGGAAGCATCTGTCAGCGACCCCATGCACAAGTGAGAGTGCAGATGCTGAGAACCACTCTCTATATAGAACATGTCTGCTGCATAGGACATGGGAGCTGTTAGATTTTCTGTTGCTACCCAGTGTGTCGCCTGTACTGTGGCGATTTAATAAGACGGTGACTTTTTAAATGATTTGATCCGACAGCTGCTGTCTGAACCAGTGTTGAGCGATGTTCTTAATTCAGCAGCGACCCCTTTCCAACTAGCAGCAAGAGCTCATTTCTACCAGTAGCAACACACAGATAGATCACTTTTTATCCCAGAGGGAAAACGTACAATATGTTCTACTTTGCTCTATGTCCTCCATGTTCTACTGTTGATTTTTGGCTTTTTTGGGAATCCATTACAGGTTGCTTGTTCTTTTTAGCGCAGCTTGTGATCAGTCATGCCTGAGCTTCTTATTGAATGTTTTACCGCCTGAATGTGAGGAGAATCTTTTAATCAGGTCTCACCACAGGTGTGTAATGGAAATCCGTTCCTCACTAAATCTCACAAATTAAGAACGTTGGGTTGCAAAGATAGCCAGGGTTGTGAAGACAGCAGTGTTAATTAAAAGATGTAATAAATAATCAGGCAGCTCCTGTAGTACAGAACTAGGAGTCAACTGCTGGCAATGGCTGTTCTTGTGGATTTGGGTTCTAACCCCCTAGGTTCGGCTTGCAACTTAAAGGTCGGGTGATGGGATTATTGATTACAGCAACTTGCAATGGCCCATCAAAAGGATCACCCAATTAATTCACCAAACAGGGCTAAGCAGGGTCAAAATAGGAACTTTGACTTTCAGGTGGCACACCAGTAATTTAATAAACACCACTGCTGAGTCCCAGTGATGCCTTCTGGGATGGTTTGGTGGGGGCGCATCATAATGGTGGCCTAAAGCCCCGTTTACACATAGACGGTTTAGTCGGCGGGTAGTATGTAGACCGAAGTTTGCGGTAGTTCCGGCTGTTTTTGCGGTGGAAAGGGGTGGAGCAAATTGGCCAGGGTATTGATCGCCATACTATCCGCAAATAGGCCGATAAAACGCCACTAAATCTGCCAAATAAAGCAATGTTTTGATGCTGTAGCATGCAGCACATGTCAGACAAAGGGGGTTAATACCCAGTTCTATCCCTTACAATCGCATATTAAGACACGGGTGAGAACGGCAGTGTTCTGTTGCTGCTGAAAAAGCCCTGTATGCCGTTGGTTAATACCCAGGATTTTACACAGGCAAACAGATCATGTGTTACTACAGGATAATTTGCATATTAGGCACCGCCCCTAGAGTATCCAGCGACAAGGCTGCCCGCACAGACTCTCATGTTCTGGAGTTGATAGCAGAGCTGTAAGGATTTATTTGACCAAGAAAACTTCGACATGGAGGTACCCATGGACATTGATGAAGCTGAGGCCTTGCTTGAGACAACAGGCACCATGCTGGAACTTTGAGGTGAGGTCTGCATGCAGTGCGCTAGCGTTTTTATATTGACTGTACTGTTGCCCGTTTGTAACGCTGTTTTACCGGGAGGTGACGTATAGAACTGCGTACTGTCCATTAGCGCCACCGTTTTGATCCCCTCTGTCACTGGTTAAAACTCCGTTGGGTACGCCTGTGAGGGCTCTATACGCCGTTGATTGGGGATACAACGCTCTCCGCCGAATAACGGTGGTGTAAACTGCGACGCTATAGGAAGGGAAAGGATGAAACGGCGATTATAAAGTATCAAACTCCGTTGTTCGCATTGTCTCCATCCACTGGTCTTCTCCAGGAGCGCTCCCGAAATTATTCAACATGTTGATTTTTTTTTTCCACGATTCCCGGTGAAGCCGGAACTAAGCCACGTCCCTTAGCGCAGACGTTAACAACGGTGTTTGATCCCCAAGACGGCCCGGAGGAGCAAAAAACTCTTCCGAAACTCTTCCAGGACGCTTCCGGGAACTCTTACCGTCTATGTGTAAAAGGGGCTTAAGACTTCTAAGCAGTACAGCTGGGTATTTGAAGTGCCTGCTGACCCATAAACGGTGAAATCTATGGAATGCCTAGTTCTGAAAACACCCCTCATCTGGGTAAATCCACCCATTACTTGAGAACTAATGGCTAGGTCACACATACATGGTTGCGGCCGAGTTAACCGAGATTTGGCTTACCGAAACTTCCGAATTGTATCCTGGAGTGTTCC
>JAVSBU010087683.1:0-13490 GCA_033118015.1 Loricariichthys derbyi
CCTTAACCTTAACCCCTATAACCTACAGGCAGATTGTATTTATTATTATTATTATTATTATTATTATTATTATTTTCTAAATAAAGCTTGGGGTTTTGAGCAGTTTTCTTTGTGAAGAATGTAAAAATGTCCTCATGACATAAACAATGTCAGCTCTTTCTATCCTAGAGGTGACAGTTGGTTCTTACATAAACATAAACTTGTCACACACATACACATACACGTGCACATACAGTGCCTTACACAAGTATTCATACCCCTCGAACCTTTCCACAGTTTTTTCATGTTACACCCACAAATTTAAATATATTTTATTAGGATTTTATGTGATAGACCAACACAACGTAGCAAGTATGCATGAAATGTAAATAAAATGATACATGGCTTTCAAAACTATCTAAATATCTGAAAAGTGTAGTGTGCATTTGTATACAGCCCCCTGCATCAATACTTTGTAAGACCACCTTGTGCTGTAATTACAGCTGCAAGTCTTTTGAGGTGTGTCTCTACCAGCTTTACACTTCTAGAAACTGAAATTTCTGCCCATTCTTCCTTGCGAAATAGGTCAAGCTAGGTCAATGGGATTCTGAAAGGGATTTAGGTCTGAACTTTGACTGGGCTAACACATTAATATGTTTTTTCTAACCATTATATTGTAGCTTTGGCTGTATGATTAGGGTCGTTGTCCTGCTGGAAGGTGAATCTTCACACCAGTCTCAAATTTTTGGCTGCCTCTCAAAGTTTGTCCTGTATTTAGCTCCATCCATCTTCCCATCAACTCTGATAAGCTTCCCTGTCCCTGCTGAAGAAAAGCAGCTCAAGAACATTATGCTGCCAACCGCATGTTTCACGGTGGGGATGGTGTAATAAAGTGTTAGTTTTCCTCCACACATAGCATTTTGCATTTAAGCCAGAAATTTCAACTTTGGTCTCATCTGACCAGAGCACCTTATTCCATTTGTTTGTTGTGTCTCCTACATGGCTTGTGGCTCTCTGTAGCTCCTCCAGAGTGACCATGGGCCTCTTGTCTTCTCTAATTAGTCCTCTTCTTGCCTGGGCTGTCAGTTTAGGTGGACGGCCATGTCTTAATAGGTTTGTAGTTGTTCCATACTCCTTCCATTTTCAGATGATGGTTTGAACAGTGCTCAGTCAGATGTTCAGAGCTTATGATATTTTGTATAACCTAACCCTGCTTTACATTTCGTCACAACTTTATCCCTGATCTGTTCCTTGGTTTTCATGATGCTGTATGATCATCAGTGTTCTCTAACAAACATCGGAGACCTTCACAGAACAGCAGTAGTTATACTGAGAATAAATTACACATAGGTGGTCCCTGTTTACTAATTAGGTGACTTCTGAAGGCACTTAGTCACACTGGATTTTATATAGTGGTATTAGAGTACATGGGGGCTAAATACAAGTAAATACCACAGTTTTTTAGATGTTTATTTATTAAAAATTCTGAAATGGTTGGTCTACCACATAAAATCCCAATAAAATACATCTAAGTTTGTTGGTGTAACATGAAAAAATGTGGAAAAGTTTGACGGGTATGAATACTTTTGCAGGGCACTGTATGCACACACACACACACACACACACACACACACACACACACACACACACACACACACACACAAACAAACAAATGCGGGGACTTGTGGGGACTTTCCATTGATATAATATTGCTGTAGCTAATTAATTCTACACCTACACCTAACACAAACCATAACTTCAGTAACAAAAGTTAATATTTTTGTTATTTTATTCGTGTTATTTAATAGAAAGTTCAGGGTTCTATAAGTAAAGTAAAAAAAAAACAAAAAAAAAAACCATTTTATATGTGGGAAACAGCAAAATGTAAAAGATGTCAGATCTCTCTGTCCTTTTGGGGACAATGAGTCCTCACAATGATATATAAACTTGACATACATACACACAGAAGTCAGTGTGTCTTTCTATCATTGTGGGGAATTTCCATTGACTTAATATTGCTGTAGCTACTTAATTCTACATCTACACCTAATTTACACTAACCAAACAGTAAAAGTAACAAAAGATAATATTCTGGTTCTTTTATTCGTGTTATTCAATAGAAAGTTCAGGGTTCTATTAAGAAAAAAAACAAAACATTTTATATATGGGAAACAGCAAAATGTAAAAGTTGTCAGATATTTCTATCCTTTTGGGGACAATGGGTCATCACAATGATATATAAACTTGACACACATACACACAGAAGTCAGTGTGTCTTTCTGTCATTGTGGGGAATTTCCATTGCCTTAATATTGCTGTAGCTAATTAATGATAAATGCTACACCGTTAATGTCAGTTACCTAAAGTAAATATTTCATTATTGTATTTTATATTCATTTGTTTATATTTCAAAAGCGTTTTAAAATGCTGTGTATCAGATATTCCTATCCTTGTGGGGACAATGGATCCTCACACTAACACAAACTTCACACACACACACACACACACACACACACACACACACACACACACACATACAGAAATGATATAATATGAACTAAATAAAGTTACAAGTCAAGGTGTAGATATGGCGGAATTGCTGTCGAACGCAGATGGTGTCCTTTTTCTTAAACTACCATTGTCCTTTAAATCCAGCTCTTGGAACAGGAGTCTCTACAGCTCAGAGATAGTCTTCACTCATTTAGAAACAACTAGAGTTTAAATCTCTTTTTACCAAGATTCGAGTGATGCTGTGCAGGATCCTGTAGAACCAAAATACAAATTTAAATATTAATAAAGTCACAGCAGCCATAGAGTAAACCATAGAGGAACAACTCGACTCATGAGCATAGTATTACAGCAGGTGTGTGACATAATCAGATTTATGTGCAACCCAACGAATATCCAATTAACAGGATGATGGATTGCCAGCCTGTTCGTTGCTTAAGGTCAGCTGGTATTTGCACATCAGAACTGACCTCAGTGGTGCTAAAATTGCATCTTTCTTGTACCCAGTGACATTTTGTGTCCATGATCCCAGGTAAACTCAGGATATGGACCTTTGGATTAGCTCGCTGCATGTCCTTAGCAGTTCTTTATAGGCATTCAAGTAGTTCCACAAACTAGCCATCACACATATGATTATGCACAGTACAAATACTCTTTCAGAAGTTCCAATACCTGGATACTTTCATTTACATTTGTGTCATTTAGCAACTTACATAGCGACTTACAACTGATACATTCTTATAATCCAAGAAATTGTGGGTTAAGGGCCTTTCAATCAAGGACCTAACAATGACAGCTTGTCAGAGGTGGGATTTAAATCCTGGCCCTTCTGGTCCATGGTGTAGTACCTTAACTACTAGGCTATCACAGTCTTGCTATAGTATATATCCTCGAACCCACTATATGGATGACTAACTCCCATTAAAATAAACTGTCACAGCTTTTTGCTTAATATTCTAAATGCAGTGGCAGTTATTATTAAGAGCGTGTGTGTTTGGGTTTAGGTGTTTGGCTTTGATGAAGAAACAGGGTTTGTTAGCTAAAATCAGAAAGCTTTCTCAAAAATCACTGATGTTCCCTTTTAAAACAGCCCTGATGAATTGAAGTGGGAGCATTTAATGAGAATGTGTCATGGCCCTGGAGGACTGGAGGTGGACAAAACTTGTTTAGAGTCTGTTTGGAATAGTTACCTTGACTCAATCATCAATTTAGTCATGCAGCCCTGTACAGTCTGGGTGAGTCAATTACAGTGAACTGCTTAGCGAGTGCACTACTTAAAGTGCCTTGCAAAAGTACCGGTATTCATACCCTTGAACGTTTCTGCTTACATGTTACATGTGATAGACCAACACAAAGTAGCAAGAATGTGTGAATTGTAAAGAATATGATGCATATAATAAATTAAAATCTGAAAAGTGTGTCGTGCATTTGTAGTCACCCCATGTAATGTCATACCCCTACATAAAATCCAGTGTGAAAATGACTTTAGAAGTGACCTAATTAGTAAATGGAATAGACCTGTGAGTAATTTATTCTCAGTATAACTACTGCGGTTCTGTAAAGGCCTCAGAGCATTAGTGAACAAGTATCATCAAAGAGGCTGCAAAAGATTTGAGAATGGACCAGGGGTTTCCCTTCCAGCAGGATACCGACCCCAAACATACAGCCAGAGCTACAGTGAAATGGTTTAGATCAAAGCATAATCTTGTGTTAGAATTGCCAAGTTAAAGTCCAAAATCCCAGAGAATCTGTGGCAAGACTTGAAAATTGCAGTTTGCAGACACTCTCCTTTAAATCGAACTGATGTTGAGCTATTTTGCAAAAAAGGATGGGCAATAATTTCAGCCTCTAAATGGAAATCTGGTAGAGACATACTCCAAAATACTTGCAGCTGTAACTGCAGCAAAAGGAGGTTACACTGAAAAAAATCTACTTTAAAAAATAAAAAAAAGCTTAAAATAAGAAAAATAATACTTCATTTTACTTAATTTTCTTGTTCTGTTGGCAGATAATTTTGCTTATGTTAAGTAATAATTATCTGAAAACTAGTTTAAAACTTGCCTAAATCTAGGCAAGACATAATTTCTTATTTGAAAGCAAAAATTACTTGTTTTTGACTGTTAAGTTTTTTTTGCTTAAAAATGAAGATGACAGGCAAGATATTTTTTCTAGTTTTATGATAATTATTACTTAAAATAAGCAAAATTATCTGCCAACAGAACAAGAAAATTTTTCTTATTTTTTAAAGTGTATGAGTTATGAGTTAGAGTGAGATGGAATGAAGGACCCAACTGCAGACAGTTTAGTGAAAAAAGAGTAGATTTTATTAACTCATAACAAACAAAGGAAAACACAAAAGCAAAAAACAACATTTAAAAAGAAATGAAAAGCCCTACCGGTTACCCCCAGAACCGGAGAATAGCGTGGATACGTTAACGTATACCACTCAGGGACAGGGAGGGGTATGGCAGGGGGTGCAGGGAAGCAGCTCCCTCGGTGATGTCACAGCCTGCAGTTACCTCACCTCCTGAAGTCCACGACCGTGTGGTTCATTTATGTCCTGACCCTGTGCCAGACAGCCACGTACACACTGCCTCATGGCCTCCCGTTCAGATCACAGCACCAGATGGCCACACGAGGGCACAGGAGGGGCCCAGAAGGGGGTGAATGGTGCAGAGGGTAGCACACTTTCCCTGCACTGCCCATCTAAGCCCTGCCATTACCTCAAGCCTCCTGGCTCTACATCACCCGTTACATGTCCGTAACACCCTCAAATCACCCATGAGTGGCACTGATGCGTCCACCATGTATTATGGGTCATATATCATTTTCTTTACACTCATACCTTCTAATTTGAGTTGGTATATCCCCTAAAATCCCAGTAAACACTGTATATAACTCTATAAATGTGTAATATCAGAGAGATGGTCACAGCGACACAGATATATTTTAGGTATATGAGTGCATGATTTGAAACTCAAGCAGTTCATCTTCTAAGATCATACAGACCATGAATCACCACAAATGTAACAGAGATCGTATTACATACATACTGCATGTTAATATTCTTTTTGAATGTTTTGAACATGGTATAAAACATGGTGTTGTCCTTGGGATATGGCCCAGGTTATCCTGATTGTTAACTTGGCCACTGTAACAGTATATTAATAATTAATATATAAGTGATCAAGGAGTGGAGTTGACCGAAATATTTCACCATCTTTAATATATCATTGTGCGGAGAGCAAGAATGGCTTTGATATGACATATCAAATCATCAATTACTGATACTAAACATTAGCGGTAAACCCTGGACAGGCTCCCAATTCATAGAAGGGCTTCATAAATGCAAGCAACAGCCAGGACTAGAAAAACAAAACTAGGCCATCAGAAACTGCTATAGTATTTCCCTGCAGCTGGCACATGCACTCACTGGAAAAAGTGGATTTAAATGACTTAGAACATGGCATGATTGTTGGTGCTAGATGGGCAGGTCGAGGATCTTAGAAACTGCCGCTCTTCTGGGATTTTCACTCTCAGTCATCTCTACGTTTTACAGGGAATGGTGTGAAAAAGAATAAATATCCAGTGAGAGGCAGTTCTCTGGGTTAAAATGCCTTAAGCCCTGTTTACACATAGACGGTTTAGTCGACGGATAGTACGTAGACCGAAGTTCGTGGTAGGTCCGGCTGGTGGTGAAGTACTTTATGTAAATTGGCCGGCATTTTGACTACTGTACTATCCGCAAATAGGTGGATAAAACGCCGCTGAATCCGCCGAATAAAGCGATGTTTTGACGCCATAGCATCCGGCATACGTCAGGCAACGGAGGTTAATACCCAGTTCTATACCTTGCAATCGCAGGTTAAGACGCGGGTGAGAACGGCGGTGTTCTTCTGCCGCCGATAACGCCCTGTGTATCGCAGATAAAGCCCTGTATACTGCTGGTTAATACCCAGGTTTTTACCATGGCAAACAGGGTAAATCCTAAATTACTCCAGGATCATTTGTATTTTAGGCACCGCCCCTAGAGTATCCAGTATAAAAGGCTGGTTCTGCACACATTTTCTTCATTCTGGAGTCGTGCCCTAGTGTTTTTATACTGACTGCCGCCTGTCGGCCGTTTGTAATGCTATTTTTAACCTGGAGCTGGCGTATAGAACGGCGTGCTGTCCGCTACCGCCGCCATTTTGACTGCCTCTGTGACCGGTTAAAACGCTGTTGTGTATGCTGGTTAGGGCTCTATCGCCGTTCTATACGCCATTGATTAGGGATACAACGCCGGCCGCCGAATAACGATGTTTAAACTGCGGCACTACAGGAAGGGAAAGGATGAAACGGTGATTAAAAAGTATCAAACATCGTTGTTCGCATTGTCTCCGTTGTCACGCGAAGTATCTGGTCTTCTCCGGGAGCGCTCCCGGAATTATTCAACATGTTGAATAATTTTTTCGATGATTCCCGGTGAAGCCAGAACTAAGCAACGCCCCCTAGCGCAGGCGTTAACAATGGCATTTGATCCCTAAGACTGCCCAGAGGAGCCAAACACTCTTCCGGGACGCTTCCGGGAGATCTTACCGTCTATGTGTAAATGGGGCATTAGGGACAATATCACACTGTGCAGCGGTTCTCTGAGTTTCCCTTATAGTTGGCTGTTATCACTAACATTCTTAGAACCCATGCTGACTTATTTGCATCAAAAATACTGTAGTGGAGATGTAAAAATAAAGAAAAAGAAGAGAAACTGCAAAGATCTGCTCTAAACAAGGGCTACTATGAGACTAAATCATGAATAATCTATTGTGAATCTTTTTGGCTTGACTCATGCAAGTTTAAGAAATAGCGCTGAGTGCCGAACAAATGATAAGCAGAGAGAAACATTTTTTCTTCTCAAAATGTGTTGAGAGCAGAATTCGACAAGTTTCGAGGTGGTCAAGTATGAAGGTAGCACTGTAAATAAATTAAACTATTTTTTGGTGTTATGTAACACTTTTATTAAACCATTGAGAGGCAGTTAATCATACTTAGACTACCAGTACCTTGATACTCAATTACCTCTAATTGGGTCCTCAATTCATGTTGAGGATAAAAATTTGCCTTGGTGCTCATCGTCTGTTGGCACTCTGCAAGAAACTTGTATGAGTTGGGTTTCGCGTCTCAATTCAGCCAAGCATGATTCATAATTCAATCTGACAATAGTGAGCTCACTCAGTGCAGATATTCTTTATTTTTACTGCTACAGTACAGTATTTTTAGTGTAAATAAATCCTAAGGTTAGGTATAACAACCCACCAAAGGAATCTTTAAGTGCTGCTGTGCAGTGTGATATTCTCCCACATATGCATCAAGGCAACTAGCTTAGCAACAACACCATGGAGTATGAATTTTACTTTTGCTTTTCATTTCCGATACATAATTCAATAAATTACATGAGATTTTCAGCACTTTATTATAAAATATGCTTTGTGATAATGACTTAGGTTAATGCAAGTGTATTAAAACTCAGCAAAACTCCTTTAAATCTCCTTGTTCAAGATAAATGTAACTTATTATGGATTTTTTGGAATATCCCGGTCGTAAAACCAGGGAGCAAATGTACAGTACAATACAACTCATCAATGCATACAATGCCTAATTTAATGCCTGGATTTTCTGGGTGTCTGGAATGGATTAATTCAATTTACATTATTCCTTATGGGAATAATTTGCTCAGTACACACATGACCAGTCTCCTGGAACGGATTAACAATGAATACTGAGGATAAATCATGGACTTTGAAGTGGACTCAGGCCTAATTATTAATGACTCAGAACAGGACCAGAGTAACATTTATTTGGACTTTGACACTAGGCTGTTAACAAAAGCCACAAACTTGGACTCTGACTTAAACTGCAGTGACTCAGACATAAGTTCTGAGTAGCTGTTACTTCATATTGAACTTGAACTTAAACTGCAATGGCTTGGGCTTGTACCGAATGGTAATTATTTAGACTTGAACTGGGACTGATCTGCAAACTCAGATTTGAAGCACCATTGCCCCAATTATCCCAGAAATAACTCTTGCAAAAGTATTCATATATCTTAAACTTTTCCACATTTTTTCACCCACAAACATAAATATATGTTATTGGGATTTTATGTGATAGACCAACACAAAGAAGCAAGTATGTGTGAAGTGAAAAGAAAATGCAACATGGTTTTCAGAAGTTTTAATTAATGAAAATCTGGAAAGTGTGATGTGCATTTGTATTCAGCCCCCTGGCGTTAATACTTTGTACAGGATTACAGGATTTCCTCCAAGATTGCCCTGTATTTCGCATCCCTACAGCATGATGCTACCACCACCATGTTTCACACTGGGGATGGTGTAGTGCATTTAAGTAGTAGTGAGGTAAGTTAAGTAGGTGTAGTGCATTCAACTTTGGTCTCATTTGACCAGGGTACCTTCTTCTACATATTTGTTGTGTCCACTACATGTCTTATGGCAAACTGCAAGCAGGATTTCTTATGGCTTGTTTTCTTCTTGCTACTGTTCCATGTGAAGGCCAGGTTTGGGGAGTACAGGACTAATGCAGTGGTGCTTGAAAGTTTGTGAACTCTTTAGAATTTTTTATATTTCTGCAATAATATGACCTACAACATCATCAGATTTTTATACCAGTCCTAAAAGTAGATAACGAGAACCTTGTTAAACAAATGAAACAAAAACATTATACTTGGTAATTTATTTCTTGAGGAAAATGATCCAATATCACATATTAGTGAGTGGAAAAAGTATGTGAACCTTTGCTGTCACTATCTGCTGTGACTCCAGTAATAACTGTAACTAAACATTTCTGTAACTGTTAATCAGTCCTGCACACCTACTTGGAGGAATTTTATCTCATTCGTATGTACATAACAGCTTTGTTTCTGGGATGTTAGTGGATTTCCTTACATTAACTGCTCACTTCAGGTCCTTCCACAATGTTTCGATTGAATGAAGGTCAGGACTTTGACTTGGCCATCCCAAAACATTAACTTTATTCTTCTTTATCCATTCTTTGGTAGAAACACTTGTGTGCTTTGGATCGTTGTCTTGCTGCATAACCCACTTTCTCTTGAGATTCAGTTCATGGACAGATAATAATAATAATAATGTGTTGGATTTATATAGCACTTTTTCCAGAACTCAAAGCACTTTACACTCGCATTATCCATTCATACCATACCCAGTGGTGGTAAGCTACTATGTAGCCTCAGCTGCCCTGGAGCAGTCTGACAGAAGCGAGGCTGCCACTTTGCTCCATCGGCACTTCCGACCACCACCAATCACACAACCACATTCATACTAGGCAATGTGGGTTAAGTATCTTTCCCAAGGACACAATGACAGTATGCGCTCAGATGGGGGCTCGAACCAGCAACCCTCCGATTACAGGGTGAGCACCTTAACCCACTGCACCACTGCTGGCCACTTGAATTTCCTCCATTTGTACACAATCAGTCTGACTGTGGATTTGTGGAGTCCAAACTCTTTAGAGATGCAACCTCTTCCAGCCTGACAACTCTTTTTCTGAGGTCCTCGGAAATCTCCTTTGTTCGTGCCATGATAACGTCCACAAACATGTTGTGAAGAGCAGACTTTGATAGATCCCTGTTCTTTAAATAAAACATGGTGCCCCCTCACACCTGATTATCATCACATTGTTTGAAACAGCTGACTCTAATTTCAATTGCAAATTAACTGCTAATCCTAGAGGTTCACATATTTTTGCCATTCACTAATATGTAATATTGGATCATTTTAATCAATAAATAAATGACTAAGTATGATATTTTTGTCTCATTTGTTTAACTAGGTTCCCTTTATCTACTTTTAGGACTTCTGATGATGTTTTAGGTCATATTTATGCAGACATATAGAAAATTCTAAAGGATTAATAAACTTTCCATCAGGAGGCTGAATACAAATGCACACCACACTTTCCAGATTTTTATTTATTTATTTATTTATTTTAAAAAGATATCAACATAATTTTCTTTACACATCAAAAACAAATTTTGTGATGGTCTATCACAAAATTCCTATATAATACATTTAAGTTGAACAGTGGAAAAGTTCAAGGGGTCTGAATACTTTTGCAAGGCACTGTAACCAGATTATCAGTGAATTAAACATGAACTCTTGAGTATGACAGTTCAATGTCAGGTTTAACCACTAGTTCCTCAGACTTGAAGTCTGACTTCAGTAGAAATGTCCCAGTCTTGGACTTCACTGGCTTGAAAATTGACTTGCTCTAGCTTGGCTGTAAACAAGGTGCCATTAGCATGGATTCCTTTTAGTATAATGTAAAGCTCTTGGTAGTACTTATTAAGGGCTGACAGATCTGTAAGTAGTTAATGAATCCAGAATCCACCTTTCATACTTTGAACCTTTCCCTCTTCCCCCATGGATCTTCACAGTCATCTAGAGAAACTCGAGAAACATGTTGTGAAACACTAATAAGAGCAAGAACATTCTCATCTCTAACACCTTAAATTCAGCTGTGAATGTCAATAATTAACTACGTGCTTGACGTGGATCAGTGTTAGTTTACTTATAAAAAGGTCATCAGGTTCCCTGGAACTATTAAATATTTGCTCTTTGATTTTAATTAATTTAATAGATGCTTCTGAATCAAAGCTAATACCTACTCATTCCAAGACTATGTGGGTAGCCTGCAGCAGTGACAATTGGCCTCGGCCTTCAGAGCAAACAGTTCTAGGAGGGAACAAAAGTGACGAGAAGATGTGAAGGCACGTGCAAAACATCTGCACTGCTTGGCAGTTCATATTCAACCTGGAGAAAGAAAGCTAGTTTGGTCAGAAACATCTGTGGTTGACGTCAGCGTAGAAAGACGTATTCGGTGGAAATCACAGAAAGTTCAAAGGAAACCGTATAGTTTGTTTATTGAAGGCTGGTCGACAGGTCAGGTCGAATGCTCTGACAGGTCTGCGTGACTGAGGCAACTCGGAAACGTACCAAATACCAAAAGAAAATGTTTAACACCACTTTTGCTCCCTGTTCCAACTGGAGTAGGACAAAGACAAAACCCTGGGAGTAATTTGTGGAGTTCTGTGTTTAGTTTTGGAGAACATGATGTGCGTTCTCGTTCTTTCCCACTAAAGGACAAACCATAAAGTCATTTGTATACTTAACTTACCAATATACAGCTCCACCATTTCCCTTCTAATTGGCTATGTAACCAGTTCTGCTGATCAAATTTAATTGCCTGCCACAGGGGAAGCACAAATTTGCATCCCTCATTCCAGTTTGGGCCAAGCCAGAAAGTCTAGTACACCATGCTTCTGTGGGTGCGGAACCAATTCCGAAAGAGGCTCTATCGCAGGAAACTGCTCCAGATAATGAAATGCAATTTTGCTTTATTAAGTCTACAACTTCTTAGCTCATTCAGTCTCTTCCTGAAGACTTTACACAAAGCAGATGGTGCACAGGACATTCTAGCTAACTTGCATTCGTCCGACACAACTGTTTTCACTTAGAGGTGGAAACCCTGTAAAATGGAGCTGCTGGAAAGTTTGGGTCTCGGCAATGAGATGAAAGGATTCCAGTGGAAGGGTGTCATGTGAAATGTGCAGCACTGGAACTAAGTCAGCAGGAGTCCTGTATTACCTTGAGGGCTCTATCAGGCCACACGTGGCAGTATGTTGAGCAAAATTTGGTAGGTGGATTTTGATGTTCAAGCCACTACTGAGCCAGCTATCTAAAGATTGGGAATTATGCTAAATAGAACTAACTAGTTTAGTATCAACTAAGTGTTAATCAGAGTTCCTACTTTCCAACTACAGTATATATTTCACTGGGTATATATACAGTATATTTCACAGAAGTCCTAAAAGTAGATAAAAAGAACCTAGTTAAACAAATGAAACAAAATATTATACTTGGTCATTTATTAAATGAGGAAAACAATCCAATATTACATATTAGTGAGTAGCAAAAGTATGTGAACTTCTAGGATTAGCAGTTAATTTGCAAGTGAAATTAGAGTCAGGTGTTTTAATTAATACGATGATAATCAGGTGTGAGGGGGCACCATGTTTAATTTAAAGAACAGCGATCTCTCAAAGTCTGCTCTTCATAACATGTTTGTGGAAGTGTATCATGGCACGAACAAAGGAGATTTCTGAGGACCTCAGAAAGAGTTGTTGATGCTCATCAGGCTGAAACAGTTTATAAAACCAGAGCATTGGTTTTATAAAGGAGTGGTCGACCAACAAAGATTGACCAAGTCGTGTAATAGTTGGTGAGGTCACAAAGGACCCCAGGGCAACTTCTAAGCAACTGAAGGCCTCTCACATTAGCAAAGGTTAATGTTCATGAGTCTACCGTCTAAACAACCATGGTGTGCATGGCAGGGGTGCAAGGAGAAAGCCACTGCTGTCCAAAAACAACATTTCTGCTCATCCGCAGTTTGCTAAAGATCACAAGGTTAAGCCAGAAGGCTACTGGAAGAATGTTTTGTGAACAGATAAGAGACCAAAATATAACTTTTTGGTTTAAAAGAAAAGTGTTATGTTTGGAGAAAGGAAAACACTGCATTGCTTAAAAAAAAAAAAAAAAAAAAAAAAAAAAAAAAAAAAAAAATTATCCTAGCTGTGAAACATGGTGGCAGTAGTATCATGGTTTGGGCCTGTTTTGCTGCATCTGGTCCAGGATGGCTTGCCATCATTGATGGAACAATAAAGTCTGAATTATATCAGTGACTTGTAAAGGAAAATGTCAGAATATCTTTCCATGAACTGAATCTCAAGTGGTGGGTCATGCAGCAAGACAACGATCCAAAGCACACAAGTGGTTTTACCAAAGAATGATTAAAGAAGAATAAAGTTAATGTTTTGGGATGGCCAACTCAAAACCCTACTTAATTAAATCTCATTGTAATGTTGTGGAAGGACCTGAAGTGAGCAGTTAATGTGATTAAACCCACCAACATCCCAGAGTTGAAGCTGTTCTATA
>JAVSBU010087788.1:0-13489 GCA_033118015.1 Loricariichthys derbyi
TGTGTGTGTGTGTGTGTGTGTGTGTGTGTGTGTGTGTGTGTGTGTGTGTGTGTGTGTGTGTTCAGGCTTAACGAGTCCAAAAAAAACTTCCAGATGCAGGGTGGACATCAGGACTTGGGAATATGGGTCAATGGTCAAAGGCTTAATACAGACACACATGCTAGAGACTCTAGACTAGACTCAGGACTCACACAAGAGACTCCAGACTTGGCTTAAGCTCATCCTAGAGACTACACACTCAATTAAAGACTTGTGCTATGGACTCAAGACTCGATTCAGACTTACACTAGATACTTGACTATGACTCATGCTAGAGATTCGAGACTAGACTCATACTCACACGAAGGACAAAAGACTCGACTAAGACTTGAATGCTACAGACCCAACTTGGACTCATGCTAGACATTCAAGACTAGACTGATACTCACACTAGAGACTCGAGACTCAAATGTCTTATCGTGATATAATATTTTTACAATATCGCCCATCCCTAATTCACACCATAGAGACTCAAAACTTGGCACAGAAATGACCTGTGTGTGTGTGTGTGTGTGTGTGTGTGTGTGTGTGTGTGTGTACCTGCAGGGGGCCAAGCCTTGATGTAGCCGGTGCAGTGCACCACTGAATACTGCGCCTCACCCTCCTTGGACGGACCCAAACCGTTCCTAAAACAGACAGAAAGATACAGCACAGGTCATAGACAGAACAAGATTTCCCAGAATGCCTTTATGAATGGACTGTGCAGACCTTTATTCTGAAGCCCTCAAATAGCTTCATTATGTGTTTACAATTTTGGGTAACAAAATCTTGCACTTGCTTCTTTTCTTGGGGTCCATTGTGTTGATATGATCTGTCCCTGACCTTCACACAATCACATTTGAACAACTTTATACAAAAGCACAAAAACGCAAACAAAAACTGACAAAACAACACCGGATCTCCGATTAACTTCCACTCTGGTTCTGCGAGCCGCTCCATTCTCTGATCTTTTCTGAGCTGCGGCTGCAGTTAATTGGTGTCGAGGAAACTGTGGCAAGATGTTTGACCTCGAGTAAAGCGCATTCCAAATCCGTCACGGCTCTACCGTCTCACGTCTCCTACAATTCGGCTCGTGTACCGAAAATGTGTCAGATGGAGGGTGAGTGTGAGAAGCCAAAAGTACCAAAACGAGAGAGTTGTTTTAGGCTGAATTAGAGGTCCAGGAAAAGAAGAAACGAGGGAAAACAATGATGATGAATATTCTCACCGTGACCATACGCTGCATGACCTATTAAGAGCACGCGCCAAGGTATGATCCATTGCTTCACGATTCAGCATTAAAGTTATTAGCGGGGCCCCAAATGAACTGTCAGAGCCCAATATGAGCGTGCGGTATGTAAAAAGTTTAAAAGTGTCATTTTCCTCACAATTACTAAAACCAGCTTTATTCTATCACCTCAAAACTATGCACAAAATAAGAGCCTGAGAGCTGGAAAAACAAAAAACCCAGGCAAAGAGCAGTACTGGTTTTGGCCACTCGGAACGCTGCAACCAGTAAGGTGGAGTAAAGGACTAAGGACTTGAGACTCTACTCATATACTCACAATAGAGACTCGACTCACACTCACACTAGAGAATCAAGACTCAACTCAGACTCAGGACTCAAGACTTGACTCTCACCTGTATCTCTTTCTCATGCTGGACAGGCGGTTCAGAGAGATGTGATCCAATGGAGCGGTTCCACACCTGAAATCATAAACAATTAGAAAACAACCATTTATCCACTGAGTCTTTTTTAAATGTCTTATTAAATTAGTTGTTCCGAGTGTTTTGAGTTGTTCCTCCATGGCTTATTTTTGCCCTGCCTGTATTGCAAACAGCAAACTCCTCATTAGTATCCCCACTCCCTCATTAGTATCTTTACTCCTTTATTTGTTCCTCTACTCCCTCATTAAAATCCATATTCCCTCATTAGTATCCCTACTCCTTCACTAGTATCCCTACTTATTATCTCTACTTATTTATTATTTATCATTAGTATCCTTACTCCCCATTAGTATCCTTACTCCCCCATTAGTATCCTTACTCCCCATTAGTATCCTTACTCCCTCATTAGTATCCTTACTCCCCCATTAGTATCCTTACTCCCTCATTAGTATCCTTACTCCCTCATTAATATCCCTACTCCCTCATTAGTATCCTTACTCCCCCATTAGTATCCTTACTCCATTATTTGGTCCTCTACTCCATCATTAATATCCCTACTCCCTCATTAGTATCCCTACTCCTTCATTAGTATCCTTACTTATTTATTTGTTCCTCTACACCCTCATTAATATTCCTACTCCCCATTAGTATCCTTACTCCCTCATTAGTATCCCTACTCCCTCATTAGTATCCTTACTCCATTATTTGGTCCTCTACTCCATCATTAATATCCCTACTCCCTCATTAGTATCCCTACTCCTTCATTAGTATCCTTACTTATTTATTTGTTCCTCTACACCCTCATTAATATTCCTACTCCCCATTAGTATCCCTACTCCCGCATTAGTATCCTTACTCCTTTATTTGTTCCTCTACTCCCTCATTAATATCCCTACACCCCATTAGTATCTTTACTCTCTCATTAGTATCCTTACTTATTTATTTGTTCTTCTGCTCCCTCATTAGTATCCTTACTCCCTCATTAATATCCTTACTTATTTATTTGTTCCTCTACACCCTCATTAATATTACTACTCCCCATTAGTATCCTTACTCCCTCATTAATATCCTTACATATTTATTTGTTCCTCTACACCCTCATTAATATCCCTACTCCCCATTAGTATCCTTTACTTATTTGTTCCTCTACACTCTCATTAATATCCCTACTCCCCCATTAGTATCCGCACGCCCTCATTAGTATCTGTACTCCCTCATTAGTATCCTTACTTATTTATTTGTTTTCCTCTACTCCCTCATTAGTATCCTTACTCCCTCATTAATATCCTTACTTATTTATTTGTTCCTCTACACCCTCATTAATATCCCTACTCCCCATTAGTATCCTTACTCCCTCATTAGTATCCTCACTCCCTCATTTGTACCCCTATGCCTTCATTTTTAATATACTCTGTCCTTTGTTTTATAATAATTCCATGAATGTTCCTATTCTCTCATTAGTATCATTACTCAATCATTACCACCCCTTACTCCCTCATTGGCATCCTTATTCCTTCATTTGTCCCTCTACTCACTCATTAGTATCCCTACTTCCTCATTGGTATCCTTATTTCTTCATTTAACCTTCTACTCCCTCTTTAGTATCCTACCTCCCTCATTATTATCCTTACTCCATCATTTGTTCCTTTAATCCATCATTAGTATATCTATTCCCTAATTAATATGCCTACTTCCTCATTGGTAAGCCTACGCCCTCATTAGTATCCTTATTTATTCATTTGACCTTCCACTCCCTCGTTAGTATCCTACCTCCCTCATTATTATCTTTACTCCTTCATTTGTTTCTTTACTCCCTCATTAGTATCCCTACTCCATCATTAATATCCCTATGCTCTCATTAACAGACTTAATAATGGACCAAAAGACTATGAACCTCTGAAAGTGGACACACCACAGTTCCAGTGACTTGTATAATTCGCTCTGATATAATGTGAGCTCATTATGTCCATTAACACTGCTAAAATAAAATACAACTTGTTAAAGAGCCAAATCACACGTTATTCAGCGTGAAGTGTCGGGGACATTTGTTAGCATGAGAAGGCTCGCAGATGGAGATAATTCAAACTGCAAGCCTGCAATCTCCCCCCGAGTCACGTAACCCATCGCTTAGTTAGTCAACAACACATCCAAAAATGTTGTCCGACATTCCTGACGCGTGTTTTCGCACAGAGAACCAGCAAACATGATCTTATCGTTTATCCAGAGGGGGAGAAGGTTACATAATCAGTTCAGTTCCTAAGATGTTCAAGATGCTCTTGCGGCTGTGTGTTTCTCATTATCTGGAGAATCTAGCGTCCCCGGTGTGGCATCTTACATGCGGCTTCAATCTCGCCGTTTCCACAAATAGAAAAGTTGAAAGGCGCGCACATTCCTGAGCGGCGTTCCAGCCCGTGACTGGAGCGTCGTAAACAAGAACTGTTTCAAGCACAGATGTGCCGTCGCCTCCGAGCCAGAAACGGGTCATCGGGTAACAATTCCTTCTCATCACCACGCTGTGTGTGCACGATGCAAGGACCATCCTGAGTATGTCTGGATGAGGTTTTGCAGATAAACAAAGGCAAATTGTGAACTCACGGACTAAAAATGTGTAAAAGAAATGTGGACTGGTTTCAAGAGGAATGAAAGTTCAACGAGTTTTAAGCACAGCAGGCCTGGGACGATGTCTTTACGTGGCCAGCATCAACTATCGCGTACATCAACTAACATGCCCTACAGATTTTTTCAGTACAACATCTCAGCACTGCAGCTCTTTAGATCCTCATCCAGGCTCTCATCGCTTCCAGACTCGACTGCTGAGATGTTTTGCTCTCTCTCGACTCCACTGGCTTCTTGTTGCTTCCGTGATCAATCTCAAAGCTTCAGGGGCACCCTTAAGGCCTTATGACACCGGAAAAGTGGCATGTCTAGTTTTGAAAAAGAACGCATGTACCTTAATGCTGCCTTTCCTTTCGAAACTGATGGACCAGGATGGGGGTTCATAAATTACCAATCCATCAGCCTGACGTTTAGATTTATGGGATTATAGAAAACCTTCCTAAACGTAAAAGTGCCAACTATAAAGATGAGTGGTGGATGAATAATGGAATATAAATCCGGTTCTCGTGTTGATGGGCAAGAATCTTCAGCAAGATCGTAACCTCCATTAAGGCAGATAATTATTGAATAATTTCCGGTACAAAAGCCATAAATCTTGGTGTCACCTACAGCACCTCTAAATTTCTAGGCCTTACCTCATTCTGCAGATGAAGGAGCGCCTGGAGCCCATGCACATCCTCATAGAGGACTGCTGTCCCTCCTTCTTCACTGTCCCCGTCTTCAGATCCAGGATCCTCCCTGCAATAAACAATCAGAAAGGCATGGAATGAATCAGCATCCTCTTTGATGGTAAACATGTTTTTGTTCTTATACACCTAACAAGGCAGCATCGCTGAGAACCAGAGCGTTTGAACATGTCAGCAGTGACTCACATCCTATTGTTCTAAAACCCGATCAACAGAAGGACGGCTATGAGCTCAGCTCAAAGCTATTTCCATAGGCAGATTATGGAGAAGTGGTAAAAAGTAAGCTCTCTAAAATGATCTACTAGCAGCTGTCTGAACGCCCCAGGAGTACTGCTCGCTTTTGACCATTTTTTTCTCAAGTGGTGATGTATCGCTCTGGAAGCATCAGAGATATCAGCCGTCCAACTGACAAGTTCAACAAATTATGTTAACGAGACAAGCTCGCGGTCAAGACCAGCTTGTTTTCACAGGAGAACCTAGCAGCAGAACCATTCTGCAGAATAATCTACCACAAACTCGAGCTGCATCCAGAAGCTCAAATTTTTGTCCGGGGGCTTATTGTTGATATTCAAACTCTAATCTGACTTACATCTAAGCCCTAGTACCAGGTGCCCCTTGTCAGCCCTGATTAGTGCACCGAGTGCTGCGTGCCAGTTGCATGCTGGGAGCTGTAGCCCTCCCTGCTGAGCATGCAGAGCGCTGCCCCGGCTTCTAGCGGCGGGCCAATCATCAGCAGGCCTTGTGACAAACCCCACTTAAAATGTTACTGTGCTAAAAAGAAGCCTTATGTTAGAACCACATACAGAAGCATCGTCATCTTCTCTGGGCTTGGAGGCATCAGGGATGGACCATCACCCAGTGGAAACGGCGATTGGGCTCAGATCTATCAGTATAACAGAACTTTTTCGGAAGAAATGGACGAAAAAATTAACCATATTGACTGTTATCAGCAACAAGTCAAAAAGCCAGGTTGTGGCATGATACGCAGTCTGGTCAGGGTCCTTATTAAAGGTCATTTACACTCCTGTGCTGCAGCATTAATGCAGAAAAATAGAGTGAGATTTTAGAGCAACATAAACTGCCTTCAAGACGAGGTCTTTAACAGGGACGTCCCTGCATTTTTCAGAAAAAGTTTGGACTGAAATATGTAAATCCCTTCCAATCTTTGATGAACAATTTTTTTAAACATTTCAGTAATTTTATCATGCGTTTGCATTTCTCCTCAAAAACACAGCCGTTCATGGATGCAGCTTTTGGACCAAATCTAGATTGAAATAATTTGTTTAAATCACATCATTATTTAGTTTTTTTTACCTCATTACAAGCCCTAAAATGGACCCGTCCCAACATTTTTAGAATGTGGCGTGGGCCTGAAATGCAGGAACAGAAGTTTATTAAGAAATGAAGTTGACTATTCATAGAGTGGATTCATAGAGTCTGCAATGAAATAAAAGTCAAAGTCAAACATTAGGAACACTCTTCTTTTTCTTGTAAATGTATAACACATGAATATAAACATGCAAAATGATTGCCTTTGGATCTAAAAACCCTCCAACACAGTAATAAGCGAGTGTGTGTGTGTGTGTGGGTACATTAGAAGAACAACAGGTACACGGAGAGAACGTGGCAGCACAGCAGTGCCAATCTGGAGCGAGGCCTCCTCCTGCTAAATCACTCAGGGCTAAATGGGAATTTTAACTCTGAATCCAGCTATCCGGAATGTCAGGCACACCACATACAACCGTTGCAGCGACTGCAAGTTCTAAGTCGGGTGATATGGAAAAGGCTTTAATGCAGCTGTGAGAACTGTTCAGGCAGTAAAAAAATCCGAGCTTATCGCAGAGCGATTTTGGAGGGAGCGCCCGTCCAGAACACACAGTCATTATTATTTTAGGAGAACCAAACCTTTTATGATTTTCATTTCTCTAACAGATGTTGCCGTGCAGCGGCGCGTCTACCGAACCTGGGTGACCTCAGGCGGTCTCGTACAGAATCACAAGCTTTGATTTTGACCGACTGACCTTTCTAACGCACGGTGGAAACTGTGGCTAAACTTCCAACCACGGTGGTTAGGCTAAATTTCCGTAATTGTTGTACGGCCCCTCGTTGTTTGGAGTGCGGTGAGTAAGCAGCACTCACTTTCTGAGTGTTCTGACATTGTGGTTTTGTCGAGCAGAAAGGGTCCGGCAGCTTTCGCCGTTCCCAGCAAAGAGGCCCAGCATGCAACGTTTGCTTTGGAATCCAGATCCTGGCAAGAAAGGATGGGAACGTAACAGCAGAACAAATGGAGTGAAAACCACCTGTGACCTTCTGTGACTCCTGACCGGTTCAGAATCTTTGCTTGTGCACTGCTCAGCCTTTGAAGCCATGACCGAGGCATTATCCCTGTAAAACAGGGCCCCTGAGGTCCATATCCAAACTGTGCTGTATGGTTTGTTTAGGTGTTAAACGACTATTGTGTGAGCTCCCGTTACAGAAACTGTCAGGAAAATAATTGTTTGGTTGGACTATGGATCAGTTTCAGGGCTTTTAATGCTCAGATAGCACAAAGCAATTTCCTAATTTTGAAGGATCAACAAACGCAGACCTCACCCCTGGGAGGGCTAAGACTTAAGACATGCTTGAATTTATGAAGGCAATAAACACTAATGATCCTTACAGGCACCTGACCTCAACCTCAAGCCTCACCTCACCAGAGTCGGGATACGATAAAGCACCGTGGATGTTGAGACCGCCGGCCTCCTGTTTGTTCTTGTTGCATCACTCTAGACTTCTCCAGTGAAATGTTAGGTAAAAAAAAGCCTATTTAATCCCAGATTGCTGAGCAGAACTACATTACACACCATGTAAATTCATTACAAGCACTACAGCTCCCATAATGCTTCAGCATTTCCAAAAGCTTGAGTTGGAGTTGATTTCTTTGGGGTTTTCACAAACATTTAAATGTTTCCTTTTTTTTTCCAAATTAACATAATTAGTAAAAACTATGTAGTGTTAATTTGTTCTTCGTCTCTCATTCAGGACACAGTAACGCCCACTTTAGTCCTAAATAAGTGTTTAACAGGCTTATTTTTTATGCACAGTTGACTATAACTACTGTGAGCGTTGTTAATTCGTCCCAGAAGTCACGTTGAGCCTCGAATTTAAAACGGCAAGTACCAAGGTGCTGCGGTATACATTTTGATTAAATTATTTTATAATAATTCATACAAAAGTCCATGAAAATCAAGAAAATCGATGCGTGCATTAAAAAGTTATTTAGAGTTCTCTCTCTGCTTTACCTACAGACACTTTTTCTCCGATTGCATCACCTGAGCGTTCGGCTTCATTTAAAATAAACCTGGCACCAGGTGGAGGTTTTGCTCTGATCGATCATCACTCAGCATCGTCTCACGCGGCAGACAGCAGACGCTTCAGAATCATTCATGCATGCGAGGTCAACAGAGGTGAGAAATCCCTCAACTTGTCAGTTTAATCACTCAGAAATACAAGCTTATCAAAATCCGATCAGGAACAGATCAATATTTGATCTGGCCTCAGTACAGGAACATGTGATGGACAGAAAATTCGATTATCCATCAGTGTTTAATAATAATATCACACTACAGCTGCTCCTCTCCCCCTCCCCCTCTATAATGTGGTGCAATGGGTAAGCTCATGGATGCACTAAAGGACACAGGGTTCAAGCGCTGGCACTGCCAGGCCGCCACAGTCGAGGGAGTTATATAAAAGTTCCTCTAATGCTGATCATTACACTACAACATTACAACAGCTGGAAAATATTCTTTATTAAATATAACAAACTCGGGTGACACAACGACATACAAGTTAATAAAAACGAGAAAAACAAAAGAATGAGGTCAGTATAACCTGCTGAACTATTGCACTTTTGTATTTTGCACACGCCCCCACAGTTTGTATTCCGTATTTAAATTGGCACTGCGTCTGTACAGTCTGTCCGTATTTATTGTCGGTCATGTCCTCTGCTCTATTCATATTAACTTTGTCTTGTTACTTGTCCGGTTTAATGAGACTTTGCCTTGTTTCCTGTCTCGTCTCCATTCGTGAGTCAAACCCTGGGGCGTCTCGCTACAATAGCTGGACCGGTGTAGCTATTTGTACCTGACAAATAAACCCTGAACTGGAAATCTGAACCGCATTAAGTCAGAGTTGCTGTCACATCTGCTTCCATTTCAGCAACGGAAAAGTTACAAAACTAAGACACGACACCTTTCAGTGCACTGTAATGAAAGCCATGAGACCTTTCTACGTTTAAATCATTCAGCACTGGCCTTTAGCCATGGAACCAAGAAAATGAGTTTTTGATTTTTGCACTTTTTTTTCGAAGCTACAAATGAGAATTTTAGCAAATCAATTTTCACTCACGAACTGTTTCGCTATGACATGAATGATTTATTGAACAATCCGTGATGCTACGGTACAACTTTAATTACGTTTCATTTAGAAGAATAGCAGGACAGAATTATTCGAGTGGCACAGCTCTGTGATGTATTCAAATATTTAAAAAATTATTTAAATTACATATTTATTTTTTGTATTAAAGTAATTTTTAATTCATGTATTACATACATTTAAATTAAATATCAAAGCTTAAATAAAAATATATTTATACATACGTTCATTATTACACATTGGTCATATACAGTACCAAGCAAAAGTTTGGTTTTTCATTCATTTTAAAATCTTCTGCATTGTAGATTCATACTAAACTCATCCAAACTATGATGAAATAAATTAATGGAATTATTTAGTAAACAAACGAGTGTTACACAATCCAGAATATCTTTTATATTTTAGATTATTTAAAGTAGCTCCTCTTGCTTAGATGACAGTTTTGCACATCTTGATATTTTCTCCCTCAGCTTTATGAGGTCGTCACCTGAAATGGCTTTCAGTTACCAGCTGTACTTTGGTAAGAGTTAATTTCTTGATGTGTTTGAGCCCATCAGTTGTGTTATGAAGGGCTAGAGTTGCTATACAGAGAATAGCTCTATTTGAGTAACGTTCTAATCCATATTATGGTAAGAACGACTCAACTAAGGAAAGAAAAAGCCACAGTCCATCGTTACTTTAAGAAATGAAGCTCAGTCAATCCCAAACATGTCAACAACTTTGATAGGATCCTCAAGTGTAGTCGCAAAGACCATCAAACGTTATGATGAAACTGGCTTTCATTAGGAATAGAGGACCAAGAATTACCTCTGTTATATAGGATAAGTTCATCAGAGTTAAAAAAGCCTCAGAAACTGCAATTTACCAGCAGCCCAGATAAGAGCCACCTAAATGCTTCAGACAGGTCAAGTAGCACAAACATCTCAACATCAGATGTTGAGAGAAGACTGTGTGAATTTGAACTTTATGGTTGAATTGCTGCAAAGAAGGAAGAACAACAAGAGGAAGAGAACGGCTTGGGCCAAGAAACACAAGGAACAGACATCTGACCAAAAATAAAAACACTGAACAAGAAGTGTCCAAACTTTTGACTGGTACTGTATTATATATTATATATCCTGTACATTTTTGTTATTACTTGATTTCTATAACAATTATAAAATTATTATTATTATTATTATTATTATTATTATTATTAATAAGTATTAATTATTTTATTTACTTGCAAATTTATTTGTTTGTTTATATTTACTTATTGAGTAAATATTGAGTATACAGATTAATAATAATAAAAACCACTTTTAAATAATATTAATATTATTAAAATGTTTTACAAATTATTCATTGTGTATACTGTAAATGTATTTATATAATTTATTTATGATTTATGTATAAATGTATCATGCATTATCATTATTATATGGTAGTTGTAGTATATTTGTAATATATATTATTTAGAGTTATATATTTATTGATATTACTATTTGTTTACTTATTTGATTAATTTTTGAGAGGTACTGTATTACATACCCTGTACATTTTTATTATTACTTGATTTCTATAACAATTATAAAATATGTATTATTATTATTATTATTATTATTAAGTATTAATGATTTTATTTACTTGCAAATTTATTTGTTTATATTTACTTATTTTTAAATATTGAGTATACAGATTAATAATAATAAAAATCACTTTTAAATAATATTAATATTATTAAAAATTGTTATAAATTATGAATTGTGTATACTGTAAATTTAATCTATTTATGATTCATGTATAAATTTATTATGCATTTTATTTATATATATATTTAAAGTTTTATATTTATTTATATTATTATTTATTTACTTATTTGATTAATTTTCTTCTTTAATTAATTTATATTACTTTGTTTTAAAACATACTTATGATTTTTTGTAATTATGATTTTCCCACTTTTAAAAATTAAAGTAATTTTAAATAAAACAAAAATACATTTAAATTAAATATTAAGTATGAAATACCCATATCTTTATATTAATACATATTTCTATATATTTGTTATATATTATGAATTATATATTCATTTATATATTTTTTATTTATAATGTATTTATTATATTATGTCATATTACATTATAATGTATTTACTACATATTTGTTATTATTTGCATATATAGTAGTTGTCAAAATATTATTTGTATTTATATATTATTCACTATTATGTATTTATTTTCTTGTTTATGTATTTAATTATGTTTAAATACATATATACTCATTATAATTATATTTATTAAAACATTAAAGTGATTTTAAATTAAATATTAAACAGTAAATACAAATATTCATACTCATACAAATATGTATTGGTTATATATTATAAATAATACAATCTTATAAATGATATAATTTAATTCTGGGGGTTTTCATCTCCTCCTGATCAGGTTTGTGGAAGATTTTAGTAGCAGTTCTGCAGCAGGTCGGGTGCAGACATGACCGTGACCTGCACAGGGCGCCACTTGACTATAGGATATATAATTAAATAATTACATAAGTATCTTACATGATTAAAACCAGCACTTCAGTCTGAGGTCTGCCTTAGAAAATGAAAGGGAAGGTGAGCTCTGATGGTGAAGGACGTCAGTAAAAACGTGAACAGCCTTAAATTTAGACTTATTTACATCATTATGTGGATCCAGCAGCCATAATATTGGAGGAGTACGAGCGTGGGATTAGAGTGCCCTCTGGAGGTGAAACGAAGCAATAACACAGGGCTGAAGTGTGTAAGGTGTTTGTCCCTCGTATTCTTTATTATTTTATACTTTTATTTTATAAGTGAAGCCTGAACTGCTTTTGCTCACCAGTCATGGAGTTCTCGGAGGTACTGAGCTGCTCACGGAGTTTGTCCACATCGTCGGGATGGACCTGCTCGTACAGGGTGCTGCCGAACCACTCAGACTGAGGGTGGTTCAGAACCGGGGTCACCGAGTCTGACACATAAATCACGCGGCCCGTCTCAGCTGCCACCACGAACAGGAAGCCGTCAGCTGCCTCCAGGATCAAGTGCTTGAGCTCCTGCAGGGAGTTCAGCCATCAGGACAGAGAGTTACGATGCACAGTGTGTTATAGCGGGAGTTCAGATAGCGGGGTTCCACTCCACAGCGGAGTGTCATGTACCTGCTCGGTGAGGAAGGAGGGTTTATACGCTCCGTCGGTGGAAGTGTTTCCGGTTCCCCTCATGGACTTCATGTGGGACACGGCCATACGCAGGATGGTTAGTTTATCGGGCTTTCTGGCGAGGGCGCTGCAGGTGGGCACCATGTCCGACAGCTCCGTGATGTACTGGGTCATCTTGTTACGCCGGCGCCGCTCGATCTCGCTGTGGTTCTCCCTGCACACAGAAACCAGACACGGATCAGCAGCTGGAAGACGTTTTGTGTCTGGAGCTCTGAAACGGCTTTCCACGTTATAGGCCAAGGAACACAACAGGTTTACTTTTAGTGTTTTATTTTTTAGAACACATATTAAAAATGGGTTTACTTTCTTTAATCGATATATTAAATGCCTGTTTACATTATCTGATCGTTATCATTGATTAGTTATGAATAAATATGACTTTGCAGAAAGGTTTTTGAAGCAACGTCACGGTGAACGCTTTTCTTTTAGGAAGTTTTTCCTTGCCTCTGTCATCCTTTGCTTGCACAACTAGGGATCTGGGCTTCGATATTTGTAAAGCTGTTTTACTTTTTGTACTATGTATTATGTATTTATTCATTAATCACTTGCTTATTTACTTAATTCATATTACTTGTTTTTTTAAAAACACAGTACCGGTAAATATAATTTAATATTTAATAACAATTTAATAACAGATTGAAATTGAATACTAAATATTTGTATTAGGGTAGGTAAATATACACATATTTTTTATATTATGTATACATTTATGGTTATTATTTGTTTACATACAATGCATAGTAATTATCATAATATAATGTGCATCTATATATTATTTGCTATTATGTATTTACAGTGGGGAGAACAAGTATTTGATACACTGCTGATTTTTAAGGTTTTCCCACTTGCAAAGCATGTAGAAGACT